>VZRN01004650.1:366009-404573 GCA_013397935.1 Dasyornis broadbenti | reverse complement strand
AAAAAAAAAAAATCAGCTTAGTTAAACTGATTTATACTGCCCCGTTTCTGTTATGCAATGTACAGTTGGTCATATTTGTGGCACAATGAGAACCTACCTCAAGTTGCTTATTCAGGGAACCAGAGGCAAACAACTTCTGAAAACTCTTAGACAAGATTAATTTGAGTACTTATTACAAACTGCAGGAAAACTTGGAAACACCTTGGAATTCACTTTGACACAAGTCTAGCATGTGTTGCTGAAGATCAGGACATTTAAGGGATTTGTTTCTTTCTTATGTAATCATAAGGAGTAAACTTATTGCTATTTCAGTAAGAATTAATTACTCTTCATCAGAAAAAAAGTTTTCAGGTCAAAAGTAATGTAAAATGATTTAACAACACTGTCGATTCCTGTGCATTTAGTACCAATGAGATCCAACTAGCTGTGAGTAGCTTAATAGCTTGTTGTCTGTGTACGGCAATTATTTTAAACAGATGTCCATTTTCTACATTTATGAAACCAGAATAAATCTAGCATACAGTGACAAATTAATGTTGGTTTTAACATCACCACCTGGAACGTCTTTTATGGAGCACCATAAATGTGCTAGTGACCTCATACTGTATTACACCATTTTGCAGTAGTTCCTTCTACATTTTAATATGATACAGAATACAATTCTATAATGCTTTGACAAATTCCCAGCAGTTTCATATTTCAATAGTTGTTATCCATCCATAATATTAAGCAAAGAGTTAATTTTAGTGTCAATATTTTTCTTCCAAAACCCTATAAACAGTTCTTATCCAAAAATAGAATTACATTTGACTAAGACTGAATAGTTTTGAAAGTTTTGTAGGCAATATAAGGATTAAACATCTGTAATGTGAGATTTTTCAGATAATTAATTCTGATCATAGGTTAATTCTTTTCCTTCACTAAACTAGCTTACTTTTCAATAAACCATTTTACTTTACACATATTTTTTCCAAATCTTGTGTACAATACAATAGCTATCTCTTCTCCCTCCCTTCCATATTGTTCTTCAAACAACAACCAAAAAAAAAAAAGAAATTGCAGTATTTCATTTCATCCCATCACAACCCACACACAGCAGGAAAAAACTAAGATATGTTCTCCTGCTAGACATTTCTAAGTAAATTGCCTGTCTCCCTTCTCACTGCCTGTAAACTTTTCCTTTGTTACCAAATTCACCCTCTAGAGAAGTTCTGCAGGCACTGTGCAGTCTTTTCCACAGACCACACAACTCCTGCTGTAGCCAAACCTGCAGCCTGCCTGGGGGTCTCCCAACAACATTCACTACATGCTCCAAACAGCTGTCTCTCATAGAGGTTAAACATCTTGGTACAGTGGCACTAAATTAACAACTTTTTGAGCTCCTACATGTAAAATAAGAAGACAATAGATACTGATTCTGTCCCTATGGGGGTGTAATGGGGTACCAGTAATTTTTTGCAGGATTTTCCTTAGTTCTGGTGTCTGGGGGAGGTTATCTGGTCAATCACTCCCCATGCCAGCAGCAATGAGCTGAATGGAGACATTAAATTGGTCAGGTGTAACCTTCAGGCTGTCATTTTGACCCTATGAGTTAATGTTACACTGTGAAGAGGTACAGACATAAAACCTGAATTCAGGATCTACGCTTGTATTTTCTGCTTATGAAGACTCCACGAGTGCCTTTGAGATCATAAACCTTTCCTGTCTATAGTATGTTTGAGTTTTTTAAAATCCTCATAGGGGATTTGTGTGTGTCTGTGTCTGTGTTAAGAAAGCATGAAATACCTAGAGAAAAATATTTGAACACTTAAACCATGAAACCTTGGTGATAAAGGCAGTGCATACAGCAAAAGCAGAGTTCAATATGCCAGAACTTCTTACATATAGGAACAGGGTGTCTATAGAACTCCTTGGCCACAGAGGATTCACATACTAACTGGCTATGGACAATTCTCACACCTGTTTTTAAACAGTGCTGCTGTGAACACAACCGCAGTTCAAATTGCTTTGGCACCAGAACAACAAGCAGAAATGAGCAGACAAGCATAATAATAACTCAAACTGTTTCACAGAAGGTTCCTATTCCAGAATTCCCAGCAGATAAAAATCAGATTATCTTCTTCCTTTATTCATCCATTGCTAGAGCCTAAATTAGCAAGGACAGTGCATTGCAAGGTGAGAGGGAGTAGCACCCTACTCACTATGGATCAAAAATAGATTAACACCGTGTAGATTAAGGAACAGGGAGTATTGAGTGTGAACACCTATCAGAAGCTGTTCTGAGCTGGCTGAATTTTCCTGTAGTGGAAAAACATGGGTTCAGTTAGCAACCACCAGGCACGTCCATTTCCAACTTTATTGGATGGATTTCCCATACAGGTCAATGCAGATCATCCTTTGCCTGATATTCCCAAGTATTAGACACCGTGCATACTCCACAGTCAGAGACTGAAGAGAGTGGGACTTCGAGCACCTCCTATGGGTATTTCCTAGTTGCATTGATACACTTAGCTGCATATTGAGATTTTATCTTGTTGTTTGGTAAAAATGATTGCGCTCTTTATCTATCTGCCAAGCCTATTGCTAACAATATCTACTAGAGTTTATTCCATTCCTATGTAGGAAAGTCTATACAGCATTATACAGCCTCCTGCCTCCCAGGAAATAGGCTCAAAACACAAGTTATAAGTCAGGATTGTAAGGAGATTTATGGAAGAGGTGACTTAATGTTAAAAAAAACCCACAAAACCAAAACAACTAAAAAACCCTACAAAGCAGCTCTGGAAAATGAATCATAGACTACACAAATATAGGGACAATTCTGGATAGACACAGGAAAATAATGCCAAGTACCATGCAATATATTGCAGGAATGACGAAATTTTAGAGAAAGATCAGATACAAGACTGTAGGTACATTATTTTTAAAGTACCTACCTTTTTCAGGATTTTTAAAACCAATGGAATCTGAAGAGATGGTCCAGAGCCTTCCACTTTACCCTGTTAAACAGCAAGACTCCAGGGGCAACTGGCCTAATATTCTACCACTTTTAACCTTTCAAAGAGAAACATTAAGTGCAGCAGTGTACTGGTGGGATGAAACCAGTGTCACTGCATCTGTGATACCAGCCCCAGCCTGCGAGGACTCCTAATGGTTTTATCTCAGTTCTCTGAGTGTACGCTCTCTCAAGTGTTACAGAATATCAGTGGTATAATTTAGCCCAAATAAAATAAAATTATTAGCTTTCTTGACTGTCATCATCAGATTAATATAAAATTTAATTTGCTGAAGTAAATGGTAGAGGGATTTTGTTTTGTTGCCTGTTTTGGTTTTTATTTTCTCCAGAGGAGCATCACAGACCAGGATATCATTGATTTGCAGCTCCAGTCTCAAACAGAATCTGTTAAGATCAGAGTTGCCATAATATTATTCATTTCAGTTGTGTGAAGCTGGCATGGGATTTACTTTTCTGTAAAGGGACTCTAATTATCTCATGTTACCAAGAGTTCTAAAAACATTTTCAAATATGATGCTAAATAATTACATATGTCAACAATCCTACAACAGATAACATAAGAATTAAAAATATCCATCTGCTATCAGTCCATTTTGCTCACTGCAAAAGAGCTGTGTAATACTCGGCTCATAATTTGATAAACCCAACCTGGAGGAAAGGGAGGAAACAGATGTTTTATTTCATCACGAGAAAGATTTTTTTTCTCCCCCATTATATTATTAGTATAGATTCAAAGGCACAGAGATGATAATTCTGGTCTGGAAAATGAAATTCTTCTCCAGGGACCCTTTTCAAACTGATTTGCTCAATCAGAGCTCTCTCCTGCTACCTGATCCTGGCTATGGCACTTCTGAGTGTCTAATCAAGAGATGATTACAGATGATGACATTATGGAAGTTCAGGTTTAGTGCCATCATGGTAGCCAATCAATAATGTGATTGTCCAACTCAGTACTCAGGAGATGTGTGTATAAATCTCATTATTTACTAACTCCTCATGCCTTGCTGAGAAAACAAAATTGTTGTGCTCTTACGGTGTAGAAATGCTCTTCTAAGAATATTTTTTCTGGCATAAGCACTAATGTTTTCCAAGAAAATTCTTTCAATCTCCTTTTGGCTTTATTAAGATTACAACTGTTTTCATACTTCCAGGTGCTTGTCAGTTTATCCGTGTTTCATAGGTTTCAAACCTGAAATCAAACCTGGCTGTGCATGGCAAGCTCTCTAGCAAAAAAAAAGCCTTCACAATACTTAGACAAGTTTGATATTGGTTTTGGAAAGGAAGTCTGATCAAGGAGATTCAAATTCTAAAAGTTATTTTAAAATACAAACTAAAAAGCCTCCAAGGAAACAAAAAGCTTGTTGTGGAATAGCAATATATTCCCCTTTTTGCACTATAAGAGTAAATCAATTTGTTTCTTGTGATTCAAAACTAATAAAGTTATGTCTTTTTACAAAAGTAAGTTTACCTAGAGAATCACAAGACATGTAAGGGTTCTCCTGTTTTCTTTCTCTATGCACCAGATGTTCCATTTCAACTAAAGAGTAGTAGAACCCAGGATTTCTTTTAAAGTTATTTTAGATGGAAGGAGCTAGTAACAATTCATGTTGATTAACTAAAAAAGATTAAGGTTATCCAGCTTTGTTTACTTTGCTGCACTGTACATTTCTGCTTTAGAGCCAAGTACAGTGTTTTTATAGCTTCCTTCAGGATTTATTTGCAAGTAGACAGTTTGCCATTCACATTCCTGGGTGGCTACATTCTAGTTGTAGTCTCCATGCCATCAGTATAAGTCCGAGGACTTTTACTTTTTGGCCAGAGTAACTGAAGGCTGGATACAGCAGAAGATTTCCCAAATTTTGATTTAGATGGTTTGATTTCTATTCTGCAATGTTCCAGCAAAAATCAAGATAATACTCAGCAAGAATCCCCAAAACTGCTCCGCTTCCAAATTCACCGGGGCAGAACAAGATTATGTGGTGTTGTGAGTCAAAACTCTTTAAACAGAAGCACACTTGGCACAGTATTTTCATCATTTAATGAGAGAATAAATAAATTTGCAGTTATTACCTTTGTCTTGGTTTCATGGACAAGGTTTGTTGCCTTGGTCTATCCTCACTGTTTGCAATTTGATCATCAGGTTAGAACAAGTACTTCTCACTCATAGATTTTGCCAAAGGGGTTTATTTTTTTTACACGAGGAGGCAGAGTTAAATACTTATTGATGTATAATATGTATGTGAAAGCCAAAAAAAGCTTCAAAAGGTGAAACTAGATGTGAGAGTTTAAATTTAAAGCTACCAGTTTTAAGATGCTTCAAAGATTTCAACCTGTTATATGTAATGGTTTGCAAAAGTGCCTTTTGAAAGTAGTTTTCCCTAACACTTTTGGGCTATGAGTGAAATCTCTTCTGTTTATTATTTTCCTGATGCTCAGACACTTATCTGATACAGTGTGAAGGATTTGATCCTGAAAAAATACCTGTGAATGTAAATAAATCAACTTACTGTGAGCAGGGTTAGATAACAGGAACAAAAATGAAGGTAGTCAGCACTTAAGTTCTGCACTGCAAACAGGACATATTCAAGAAATAAATGAAAAGACAAAAGAGGTGGAGAGAAGAAAAAAGAAAATCAGTAATATGATTTTGAAACAAAATGTAAAGGAAAAGCACACTTAAGACGAAGCACAAGACCAGGTTAAAAAAAAAATCAAACTATCCTAAAAATAAGAAAGAACTGAGGCAGCAAATCTAGAACTTGATAATAATCAAATTAAATTTAAAAAATAACAGAAGGAAAATGCAAGAAATAAATAATCCTTTAGAATCAGAGACAAATAAGTTGAAGGAAAATAAAAGGGAACTATTGTTTGGTAAAACCAAAGATATTTCATTTGTCATAAAGTAACACTACAGAGCAATAAAGCTATACAGACAACAAAAAACCCATTAGAGTTATCTGTATTTGAGACAAGGTTTCAAGCCTCAGGTGTTTGCAGGAATGGCTGCAACAAGATTTTAAAGGGCTTTCAAACCACTAATAGTTTTATTTTCTTGCTTTACTTATTTTTACACAAGCAGTTGCAAAGTGATAAACTACAGGATAAGCACAAAGTGATAATAGAATTTGATAAGACAGAACATGTTCAGCGCAGAATAATTCATGCCAGATGGTGAAACTAGCGGAAGTTACAAACAAATAAATGATATTGTTCGTTCAAGTCCAAAGCTGACCTCCCAGAATTCACAAGGGGAATGTCAGATAAAAGAAATCATCTTTTCCCCAAAGCACAATTTGACATCACCTATAGTGCAAGGAAGTTCATGCCTAAGCAATTACCTGTCTTCTTCCACGTTTACTAATTTGCCATATTTTGACCCAACACCAAATCTACTCCAGTTCTAGGACCTCAATACAGGTGCTAAATCCTCTCATCCGACAGAAGTATTTCCCCTCTCTTCCACCACTGCTTGATGACTCCTTTTCATAGCGAGGGGGCATTCCTAGTCCAGTCCTAATCCAAGATTTATTGCAGAGTGCTGCTAGGCTCTCAGGGCATGAAAAGGGGAGAAACAGCAAAAGCATCAGAAGAATTCATTTTTGACCCTCACAAAGATTACCCATGCCCTAGGCCTGATTTGTTAAAATGCAAGTATTTCTATTGCTGAAGGGGAATTTTTATGAGACAGACTCCTGCAAACAAATAAATACTTCAAGACTATTGATTACCATCAGAGAGACCATCATCTAGTACAGCTTTGCCATTTCGAGTCTGAGCAGCCTTCAGACTAGCAGCTAAAAGAATAGTATCTTTATTATTCCATGTCGGCCACCCACTTCCCTACAGGCAGGATAAGATTTGCCAATACTTCTGTAACACATTCATGGGCATAACAAGAAAGAGTATTGATATTAACTGACCACAGTACTGACTTCACACTTATTAACTTCTCTGATGTCCTCTTCCTCCGTTCCCAATTAGCAGAGGATATCTGTTTGTAGGCTTCAGGCTGGAAGCCATCACCCTCGCACCGAGTTGGACGCGTGGCAGTAATTGCTCCGGCTGCAAAGCTGCCCTAAAGATCAGAGGTCCCTCCAGCCCCAGAGGCTTTTTGCATCTGTGTGCCCTCCTGTCAGCCTGGCTGCTGCAATGGAGTCTCAGCCTTGCTGGGGTGACTGCTGTGCTTCCACAGCTCTTTGGTAAAGAGTAAGGGCCTGACTCCCCAGTGCCTTGGGCAGTGTGCTGTCATTTACCTCTATGCAAACTGGGTATAACATACTGCTGGAGCAGTACCTTAGACAGGTGGAAACTACTAAGATCAAGCTAACAACATAAAATGGTTTCTTCTCAGCAAGAGACTTCAGTAAGTCTCTTTAAATTTAAGTGTAAAATTCCCTGCCTTTTTCTGTACTGTAGGTTCAGCAGGGGCTGATTCTTTCACAAGTAAGTTTCTGAGTTGTTTTTTTTTTTACGCTTCTTGTTTTTCTCACAGCTCAGCAAACACAATCAAGGCTGCTCTGTAAAGGTATCTTACCAGGCTTACCTGACTCACACAGCAGGTTGCAATGACAAGATATCTGATGTGAAAGCTGACTGATCCAGAGGAGAGGAATAGTAATCAAAGATAAAATTGTTAATGGAAAGGAGAAAAAAAATTAAAGAGCTATACAAGCAAAAATTTCTGGTAAAGAACAACTGAATTGTTAGTTTTAATTACAGAAGAACAAAGGAGAAAAAATGGAGGAATAAAAAAAGGCTACTGTCTCCTAAAGATTAAAGTGGTGCTTCCCTCTCTCCCTTACACAGTGTAAGGAAATACACCCTTAATGTAGGTGGCAGGATGGGTTCAGCAAAAATGCAAGAAAAGAAGGCAGGGCCATCAAAGCAGTAAAAATGAACGACTCAATGCAGCACACAATTATGACCTACAGCCTTTAATGGCCCAGAAGAGAGACATACCTATTTACTTACTGTCGTGTTTGTTTCTTTTTGCTGTTGTTACTAGTTCTCCAGTCCATTTCATTTCTTCTCCTGGTAATTTCACAAAATATGCCTTCCCTACTTATCTTATAAGTGGATGGTTTAGAATTTGGTTGATTCTGATTTTTGTGTGTGGTTTTTTGTTGCCTTTTATTTTTTTTCTGTCGTATGTAACATCTTGTGGAATAAGAGTGCACAGCTTGAAAGAAAGTGTGGCTGTACAGCATCTTTCCCTCCACCTGCAGGGGTAGGGGCTGTCATAACAAACTGTTTGGAAAGCCAACAGTGCCTAAGTAGTTCAAACATCAGCAATGTTATGTATCCAAGCATGTCTGAATTGCAGTCAAAGGCAGAACTGTACATGCTAGTTTTGAACTAGACAGCTTGTGTGCCAACAGCAATGTATCTCACATCACGACGGTTCTCCCTTCACGATTCCAAATGAATTACCTGATGTGAGTTATATGAAGAGAATTACGTCCAGTACACCTGTCACTTCAGCCTGGGCAATATTAGTAGTAATAGCATCTCTTTTGTAGTGGAATTACAGTGATGTATAAGGGGAATATAAAAAAAACCACAGCAGACTTTTAATTAATCCTCATGTTTTTTCATAGATGAACATCATTTGTCCTTCTCTAAACATTAGAAAAATCTATTCATTATGTTTGGTAAGTACTCTATCCATCCATCCACCTGTAGACAAGAATATCTCACAGTATGATGCATTTCCATCTCTCTCCATGGAATCCCAATATTTGCTGTTAAATAAAACAAAGACAGGGTGCAGTCTCTGGGCAAATGGTTTGGCTTAGCTATATCCACACTACACAGCAGTTAGTATTCACCTTTTCCTGATGCTTATCATCTCTATATGTTTTCTTTTCAGTTGAACGTGTCCAGACTACTGAACAATCTGTGTTGTAGTCTGCCTGTGTTTGACTGCCTGAGACTGGGGGTGTTTGGGGGGCTCTGAGTGTAGCCTGAGCCTATCAAGCACTTGATAGTGCTTGAGGATGCCAGTCTTGCTGGATGGAGGACTGTACGGGACAGAATTGCTACACTGCATTTCTCTCATGGGTGGGGATATGAGAGCTCCGTGACACATGCTATACCCTGAATTTTACCCAGACATGATTTCAGAAAATTCTGGTGCCAAAGCCGTGACTGGGAGCATGATAATATTCAAATAACATGCATGATGACAGAACACATCCTGAAGCCCCCTCCCTGCATCTGGTTTATTTAGCGATGTAGATAAAGCTTATGTTGCACACAGTCCTGACTAATTTTTCGACTTCTTTTTTCTTTTCTTTTCCTGGAATACCCCTGACAAAGGGATTGTACAATGCAATTGAGTCAGTGGAATCTTTTAACAGGACCTAGCAGTCAGCAAAGAAAAGAATGAAGTCAGGAAGCAAATATAAAGGAACAAAAACTGATTACAGCAGGATATTACATGCAATTAATAATAATCCAAAGGAAAAAGAGGCTTGGATAGCCATGTCAGCAATATTTCCTTTGTTGTGGTGACCTACTCAAACATGCAAAATATTTTGTGCCCTGTGTCACAGATCATTTACAGAAAAGCTACAAAAGGTGTCTCAGGGTCTGGGGGCTTGTTTGCTCTTATTCCTGTCAAAAAAAAAACAAAACAAAAAAAAAAAAAACCCAAAAAAAAAAAACACAACAAAACAAGCTAAAAACCCAACTACAGAAAGAGACAATAACAACTGCCTTTTACTGACAAGCTGCTCTAGCAGTTTAGTTGGGTTTCTTGCTGCTTTACAATTAGTTATGAATTTTTGAAGCCCTTTTCTCCTTGCAGAGAAGACGCAATGGAGATGATGGCTAATCATTGTGTGTGAGCCAACACTCCCATTAGCAGGGGCTCTGATGCAGTCACAACTCTGCTAACTGCATCTGAGCACTGATCAGTCTCTGACACAGAAAACCTGAAGTAAGAATACATGTAGACTGCAAACACGTTTATAAAAACACCTACAAAGAAAGAGAATGAATATGTGCAAAAAAGATGTGCCCTGTTTTTCCAGGGATATTCACATTACAACTTATTTTGCTGCAATTCGTCTTCAAGTAAATGAAGGCAAAATCATTATCTTCTGACCTGTGTAATTAAAGAAGTGATTACTTTAACAAGTAATTGGTAACAAAATGCATAACCAGTAATCAGAAGCACAGACCATATGTTCTTAAATATGACCAAATCATTTGCGTGGTGTTTATGTGCAATAAATAAAAACCAAATGAAAAATCTGCTGACAGGGAATAAGTAGCAATAAGGGTAGAGCGATACGTTAAATCCTTCATTCTGGATCATTTGGGTAATGTTCCATTCATTTTAGATTCATGAGTAGAAGCCTTTACAGATTGGGCATGCATACCATAAATCTCAGGTTATCCATTATTAGGTGGCATTCTGCTGTTTGCAATTGTACATGTTTACTTTGTGCATAATTAACTGCATAATAGCTGTCTGTGTTCTGCACAGAATTTACACTCAGGCTCTCATCAAAACAAATGGGTCTAGAAACTAGGCCAGTTCCATTAAGCTATCCACAATCTGCATTTTCTAATATTGCTTCTCAGAAAACGGAGCTGAAGCTCTGATTTTCCAGCTGCAATTAGAGTAAAATCCAGTCTTTCAAAAGGCCCCATGTTTGTGTTTACAGGGTATTTTATTAAATCTTACAGAAAGAGTTGGAACATCAAGGGGTGGAGGCAGAGCAATGCTGAGTATACATAACAGAAGCTGGGATGATACATTTCCATAAAAATAATAAGTACAGAGCAGATTTGGACAGGCAATTGATCATTGCACAGCTCCATGCTATGGATCAAAAAGTTCACCCTGCAGTTCTTCCATTTCTGTGCATGATTACCGCTACAAGATCAACTATTTCTGCCATCCGGTTTCTTTATACACTGTATGTCAGCAAAAGCTTCCAGACTTCTTTCTCCATAATGCAAGAATTGGATGGAAAAGGGAAAAAATAAAGTAAAATAAAATCACACTGAAAGAAAAGAGGGAAAACTACTAATAAAATAAAATAAGGCTCAAAAAAGAGGGAAAAGCTGCTAATAGGAAGGCCAACAGCTATAGATAAAAATGAGACAAAATATAGATAAATGGTGAATTTGACTGCTTCATGGAACTGCAAGATGATGTCTCTATATTTTTAAATTATCTAGATGCTGCATAAAGAATATTTAGTACAAATGCAGTTATGTAGTGAATATTATTTTACAGCTTATATGCCACATAAAGAAAGTGTTTTATAATAGGAGTTGTTTGAAAAGTGATTACTAAAAATGTGTGGGGAAAAAAATCTTATAATCTACCCTTGTGTTTGAAGGAAGTACTGTGATAAAATGTGGCTATCGTGGTGCAGAATAATATAAATATTCATAACAAATAAAATCTCTCAGACTGGGCAGCTTTAAGCTAAAAAGCTTGAAGAATGTAAATGGCCCTCTAATGCTAATGAGCTTCCATTTTTTTCCATATGAAATGTTGGAGGCCTACACTTGAGGGAAACAAATTACATGCAAAATTAATTGCAAAGATAATAACGTGTGTTTTACATAATTCTTTTGTTTCTGTTGTCTTACTGGTAACCCCAATGTAAATTTATTTTTTTCTTACAAACAGCTATACACTACATTGATTTGGAGAGGAGGTGGGGAGGGAATTGTTTGTTTCCTGGTTTTCATTTTTTCTTTTAGAAGAAGCTGTGGTTTCTTTCAAGACAGCACTGAGAGGTACTTTGTAAAATTATTTTTAACCTGCTTTTTTTGGAAGGGATCCCCCTCAGTCCACACCCTGCATCACCCAGAGAATTCTTGTACGTGTGATTTGAGTAATGTCAAAATGTAGGATTTTTCATTTGAGGAAATTCCAAGATCTCAAGAAGCAAATGATCATGCCTTTCCAAAATTCACATTAATTAAGATATTTATTTCTATAGCCTGACATGGTTTTTTTTCTTTATTTTTTTTCAAACTTTTCATTATTGAAAGTCACATATCAAAACATATCAAAATCAAAACAAAACCCTGCCACATTTTGACAGCTGATGTCTATACATTTTCAAATGATCTAAACGGTGTGTAAACAATAATTTGTACCAGCTCAGGTAGGCAGTGAGTAGTATTTTACACTGATCTGCTGCAAAAATAAAGTACTTTATAACAGGAATTGCACTTAGTGCTCATGCTGATTAGCCCCAAAGTATTTGTCTCTTCCCTTTTGTTTTTGAAATACAAGGGATGAGAAGCTATCAGAAAAAAAGTCCCTGCTGCAGGGTTTTCCAGGCTGGGATTTATTTATTTCTTCTCAACTCAGACATTATAACACTGCTGCTTTATACCCTTCTTTTTGGCCAAACACTTAGTTATTAGCAGCTCCTTCTGTAGATTGCTGGTTTGTACTTTTTTATAGATGATTTACTAACATATACAGTTACCTAAATTTAAGAAAACAGGTCAACAGAGGCTCTTAAGAACCCAGTGGAAGTCAACAGAACTTTCTGCTTATTTTCCTTTTATGCCTTAGAGAATCCCTACCCTCACTCCTGAAAGCACAATTGTACAAGTTGAAATAAAAGACTGCATTCATCAAACAGCTACTCTGGTAGACTCGTCCTTTTCATGGATGACAAGACCTCATCATCCTTCTTGAAAAAAAAAAAGAAGAAAAAAAAGAGGACCAAGAAAAGAGATGGAACTCTCCAAAGTGAAGAAAAAAAAAGCTTTAGATACTAAATGCCACCAGGACCCATGCACGCTCAAGGGGTACCTGTATAACCCATGTACAGGTGAGCCTTAAGCAAACTTTCCATCCTGGCTATGATCAAACTCAGCACTTCACTTTAAATACCTGATGCTCCTGGCTTTCAGGAGGCTTGTTGATTTTCATTAATTGGGCGCTTTGTTCTTTTCAATTTGTGTTTTCTCTTGTTATATTTAGGTGGTGTATATATGCATTATCTATGTACAAACGAATATATATATCTCTCTTCACTATGCAACTTAGAAACACAAAAATATATACACGTTATGCTGTGAAAGATTATTCCCAAAATATTTTGTAACAAGAAATATACATAAAAGCAAGTTTTTTTCACTAAAACCAATCTATTTGTAATTTTAACATCCTCATGAGACTATTTTATGCCATAAGAAAAGCAAAGGAATAAGAGAAAGAGAAAAAGATACTTCAGGACTTGTATTAGATTTGTAATGCTGTTGATTTATAGCACAGTATTGAGAAGAATGTTTGAACAAGATGAGAGCATTTGCTAATGAGTTAAATGCTCATTAATTACTAAATATGCATTCTACATATACTGAATTTATATTATAAATATAACTTATTTATGTAAACATTTTTTATTCATATACTTCTAGAAAACTAAATCGATTATATGAATATATGTAATTATATATAAATATATTAAATATATTAAATATGTGGATTTATAAATATAAATATTATACACATACTAAATATTCATAGTTATCATAGTTTCTCTAGTTATTAATCTTCTTTTTAAATAACATTTGATGATTTCAGGTTAAAAATTTTTCCCTTTCTTGATAATAGTCAGTGGTGCATAAATTGCTCCATTGTTAGGAGATCTGGACGAAGAAAATTGCATGGTTTGGCACTTTCTTCTTCCTGGAAGTAGGCAGTGAATGAGAGAGTGTGAAGATGTATGTCTACAGTTTATAACTACTCAAAATTGAGGTGAATTAATTCCAAGGAATGGCAAGACAGGGGAAAGGTAAGTCTGAGCAGCTTCAAAGAGCTATGTCAGACTTGGGACATGGTTTGTTTTGTTTGCAGCAGCTCAGGACAAAGAGGGAGTAAGGACTTCTCTGCTCCTTCTTGAGCACTGGGTTATATTCCTCTCATCTGACTTACCATAGTCATTGGCAATAAAGGCATCTACATTTGAATGGATAATTCCTGGTTTTCCTCCTGGGCAATGGAAACAAAGAGGTGCCTCTGAGGTTCGGTGGTCCATTTTTGATAGCTCCTTGTGATGGACCCTATAAAACCTCTTTCTCTGACAAGGAAGAGAACTGAAACACATACTTTGGCAATAAACATACATATTGCAGAAGTCTAATTTGGTGAGACAAATCCAGCCTTTTTTATCTACTCTAGTTTCAGCATCTTTATTAGTGCTGCTTAAGGCTTATCTTTAAGAGTTTCATTCTTTGACACAAAAGCTAAAAAAGTTGGGGTTTTTTCTGAAAACCTGTGGAGGTAGAAATTCTGCAGCACCAGGATTTAAACTGGTCTGGTGATCTGAATCATGCTAGACAAAATCTGGGACAAAGCTCGTAATCTGCATAACTAAGCAGGTAATGTCTGAATTCTGGCTCCATTTTTCAGTTGCTCTTTTGCCTTGATAACGCCTGTCAGATGTGCTCTTCCCTTTCAAGCTCTTTCCATTCTGTTGAAAGATCTGTAGCTTATTTGTTTCTCCAGAAGTGCTTTGTCCTGGGATAGAGAACTGTCTTACTCTGCTTCACCTGATAGTCTGTATTTCTGGGAAAGCCAAGCCACGGGGTAAACAGGCCCTACTCGAGCTGCTGGTGGTGAGACTGTTGTGCATTGTCCTGTATGTGGTCTCACGCAAAGGGTTCTAGCGGTTCTTTCACTCCAGCAAGCAAGCAGCAAATCTTAGTCCTGCTGCAAATTTACCCTTACAACTACATTCAGTTTTAGGCTGGTCTTAAAATTTGTAGAAGAAATTCTACTACAAGCGCTGGATTCCATAAAAAAATAGTTTTAATCACTTGCATCTATGCAAATTTACATTTTGTAGACAATATGAATGAGGTGTGAATTTCTATTCACTGGGTAACAGCTCTTATCCTCCTGTGAGCCAGTATATTTTTCAGAAACAAAGAGAATCATGAATGTTTAACATATAAAAGCATGAAAACACAGGAAATTGAATGTAAATTTATTTCATTCCAAACTTTTATTATAACAGCAGACATTTTTAAAATGAACAGATTTTACATCATGCATGTCCGAACCCTCCTATTTCTCTACACTGGCTACAAAGGAAGATCCCAGTGAGAAAATCAGGTGAAGATACCTAATAAAAAGCTAAGCAACAAGAATACCAGCATTCCTGTTTTCTGATAGAGTTTTCATTCTTGCAAATTGTACATAAGTTTAGAGCTCAAAGCCAACTTCTCTAGTGAGTTGTAAATATTTACAGTTATTATCTTGGATAATAACTGTGTTACTGTTACATTTACTCTGCTGATTTTTCTTATTCTAGGATCTTGATCAAAAATTCTATGTGAAAAGTCATCTTCCAACCTTGTAGTTTGGCTTATTCAAGGTAGTAGAATTTTTCCTAGTGGTAAAACATGTCCCCATCTCTAAACTGTTCTATATTCTCAGTAAAATGCCTAGTCTAGTTTACTCAACAAGAATGTTGAGCTGAGACATGTAAAAGTGAGGACTGCTTCGATCTATGTTCTAGCATGTGTACACAGATGGAAATAAAACAATTTAAACTTTATGTTACTGATTTCTCTTTTAGTATGAAGAGAAATTAAGACTGGGGTATTTATAACTGTTCTGCAAAGGATTAGATTATAAAAAAATCTACAAACACTCACAGTAGAACCTTTTCACAGTATGTCTTTCCACTGTATCATGACGAGTTTACGTAATGTTTGTTGCTTCTATGTGATTCCTCCTTACTTTGTAAGTTAATTTGCTCACAAAGCCATAGAAAATGAGCACTCTACAAGTTATTTGATATAAAGAACTTATGAATGCTTCTTAAGTATTAACAGAGGTTGTCCATTGCTGCTTTTACAGGGCTATACTTGAATCCATATTTAAAGCTGTTTAAGTTGTTTTCAGAACATGGTTTTAGTTAATACAAGACATATTGTATAAGACAACATATTTATAGCATCAGGAACTGTTCAAAGTGAGCTTGTGCCCCTTCTTCAACTGCTCTCTATAAATATCAAATCAAGAAAATAAAAGAGCATACTCAGTTCCACTGTAAACACAAATGCTTCTCAAATATGTTGCCTCACAGTCACATTCACTCTTGACATTGGAAGTGCTTTTCACAGCCATAATCTCCTAATTGTTGCACAATGACAATACTCTGATGTCCAACAAGCAATTTCTTGCACACTTGTAAAGTCAGCCCAAACTGGACCCTATATCAGTCGTATCACTAGTATTGACTATTTCATCTCTTTTCTCATCTAAGTCTCTCAGACATACTTGAATGAGAGCATGTCAGCCCATAATTCCTAGTTTCTGTTTAGTAATGGGAATGACAAATGTATAGTCTGCAGCAATTTGTGTCAAACCAGTGTCGTGTTATTTTTTAACTGTATTTGGTAGGGAGTTTGAAGTGTTTTGAATAGGTCTATCAGTCTCTCTACCACCTACAACATCTTTGGAGACAATTTTCATCACATTTGAATAATGTTTTGGCACAGGAACACTTTATCAAGATCTGGAAGCACATTCATACACAGTTTTCTTACATTTACCATGTCCCATATACTCTGAAAAAGAAAGAAATGTGCCATTTTCTTTTCCATATCACTGGAAGTTCTTGTCAAGTTAGTTCTTGTCATCAGCAGGGCAGAGAGGCCACCAGAACAAAGCCAAGCATTCTGCAGTGGCTTATCCAAACACTAAGTCAGAAATAATATGGTCTCTTCCCTAAAAAACAGAAACTATCACTTTCTAGCATTGGTGCCTGCTATGTCTGTCTGTCTAAGAGTCAAAAAAGGAGGCTAACTTTACTGTCTCCCACAGCCTAGTAATGCATGATCAAAGATCTACATATTATATATAAGGGAAGATGGACATACCAGAGAGGACATTTCATTAACAAAAAAAGAGAGAAATTCTATCAAAACTCAGTGAAGATATCTCCCTAATGTTTCAGAGACTCTTTTATACACAATAGTGCAAGTTACTACTGCCTGTACTCTGGTCTGTGGAGCAGCCAGGGCTTATCTGCAGAGCTGCAGATCACCATGACAACTTACATCACTCTGGGTGTTTCTGATTAGTTGCTTGTTTAAATTCTGTTCCTTACTTAGTAGTCTTAACACATGAACACTGAACTAGGAGCGCACATATTTATCTTTATTTTCTGTTTATTATTATTTGCCTTTTCTGATAGCTCTTATTGGTGACACTTCCTGTCTCTGTCATTGTCTCAGCCTGCATTAAATTTCCACTAACAATACTGTGAATTAGGCATTGCAAAAGGAATCATGAAAATGAGAATAAAGAAGCAAAGAAGCCCTTAACACTGAAACTTTTGTAAGTGGTGCTACCTGGTAAGACATCAATTATGTATGTATATGAAAGGGAGAAAAGGGAGAAAGCATGTTAGGACAAGAGATAACATACATTTGTCCTATAGTAATCAAAATTCATCCACTGTTTCCTTCTAATGAAACACTAATGAACCATCAGTTGCACAAGCCAAACAACAAAAACTACAAGTTTAAAAAAAGATGAGAAATTCTCTGTTTAAATTGTTGAATAATTTCAATTTCTCCTACAATGGATCAATCACTGTTATAAATAAATTATTTTACTTTCATATTATGAAGGTTTTTTCTTAAATCATCAGGAGACCTTTCCTATTTTATTATTTAATACAGAATTCCATCTCTTAGAATTAGTGAGAAGTGCTTGCATCTCTGGAAATCAAGGATCCTACTGTGCATGCCATTCTCATCTCCATACTAGAAATGGAATTACTGCTATTTGGAATGAAGAGTACAATTCTTCACCACATTAATCATCATTAATCACCATTATTTAGCAGAAGAGACAGATTCCATTTTCACTCCTGTTTTGACACATCCCTGATTACATCACCTTTGAACTTTTGATGTTCAAAATTAAAATTTAGAACAGATAATATGAAATATTCAAAGTAACAGTTACCTGACCAAACATGTTTGTTTTAACTGAAAACAGAAAGGAAACAGAAAAAAAAATTTAAAGTCTTAATACCACAATGATGTTCCACCATACACAGGCTCTTTTTGAACAGTTAGAATATATGTAAAAACAAAATGTGAAAGGGAGCAAGAGATCTAAAGGTCCATCTAGATCAGGATACTCTCACTGACTAGAATCATAATGTGTGGCCAGCAGGGCTAGGGAAGTGATCATTCCCTCTTCCTTGGCACTGATGAGGCTGCATTTGAGTGCTGTGTTCAGTTTTGGTGGTAGCCAGGTGGGGGTTGGCCACTTCTCCCAAGTGACAAGAGACAGGATAAGAGGAAATGGCCTCGAGTTCTGCTGGGACAAGATTAGTTTAGATATTAGGAAAACGTTTCATCACAAACCATTGGAACACGGTGCCAAGGAAGTGCTGGTGTGACCGTCCCTGGGGGTGCTCAAAAAACGTGAAATGGCACTTGAGGACATGGTTTAAATGTGGTGGGGCTAGGTTGATGATTGGAGTTGATGATCCTAACGGTCTTTTCCAACAAAGGTGATTCTTTGATTCTAAGAGTGAAAATTAGGTAGGCACATTTAATGCTTTTCCTTACTTTCAGCTATTTTCAGTTCAGCTCCTGATTTAAAGATGAGATATTTTCTGTGATAAATATAGGTTCTAAGAACTATACAGAAGGTTATAGTATTCTCTAGAGAAAACAAATGGCCTATCAATAAGCCAATTCAACTATCAAAAGTAATTTAGCTTATGAAGGAAGCTTTACATAGGTTAATTCAACTCAATTATCACTACATTATGTTGTATGCATTTGGGCCAGTTGGAGAGCTAAATGTGGACATTTTTGGAACAGAGACATAATATTTTATTCCTAGAAACTTCAGTGTTTAATGCAAGAGCAAGCCTAATAGTTTACCGTAAACTCAGCCAAAAATACTGAAATATGAAACACACAATGTTGCTGTCATATGCAACCTCAATCACCTCAGATTTTGACATACCAAGAATCTAGGTAAAAAGTTGTAATATTGCTACCACAAATATTTACTGCTGCCTTATTGCAGCTATGTTAGAGATATAGATGCAGGTCATTTCTGTGATAGATCAAGATGTTGACATTGGTAGTATTTAGCCTTTTCAAGTCCATTTAAAAGAGATATAATTAGAAATCCCCTAAGCAACCTTTTCCGGTTCATAGCCTGGGCATGGGGCAAGTAATTACTGACTTAATTTTACTGTGTTCTCTGAAACCGCTTATTTAAATGAACATAGATAATCTCTTCTTTAAGGACACCAATTTTGTAGATATTATATGGCTGATCAAGTTCACTAACTTGTTGCTGAAGGTACAAAATTATTTCTGTGAAATCAAATAAGCAAATCAGCAACCATGGTCTTTGGCAAGGTACTGTGCTGTTAGAGTTGTCATCCTTTCAATGAGGTGTTACAGGGAAGCTACATCTGCTTGCCTTTCTTGACAGATGGAAGTAAAAAGACTCCCAATAGTACGATATCCATGCTTATCCTGGTGTCCTTGCCAGTGCTCTTTCAGCCAACAGTCTAAGTCCTGATCCTGGCTCCTGTAAGCTCGAGTCATTGCTGAACTTAATGTACATTGTAATAGGCTACATTATCATCTCACAGCATCTTTATAATGCTATTTATTGAAATATTGTCAACACTGTACACATGAAATTGACTTTGCAGAGACAAACCTTTCAATTTAGAGGAACTTTTACTTCCACTCCTTACAATAACCTTTCCCAGACCAGTCTTTAGAAACAACTTTCACGTAAGTAATTTAGGGAAAAAAATAATTTACTTGCTACTTTGTGAAATAGGTGTGAAATGATAAGAAGCCCCCCTGAATCATCTGCCCTTGATAGATGACCCAGAATCCAGTCTCCAGAGAGCTGCGTCCTGATCTGAATTCTATGACTGAAGACTGATTTCTAATATAAGTCAGACTATGCTGTAACTCAGCATGCATAAAATGAGTAAAGGACTATATTTACTCTTATCTCTAAGTAAAGCTCCAGCTCTTCACTCTTTTCTAATATACATTTAAATGACTTCAAGTCCTCTTTACATTCCTGTCTTAAAATGATACTTGATATATTTCTGTATTGTATGGTTTGTGCTCAAGGAAAAAAAAAAAATAGAAGAAGCTTCATTAGATATTCACTTTGACATTCTGGCCCCAGAAGAAATAACATTCGTTTCATACTTATCCATCTGCTTTTCTGTTTCAGCTGGAAAATCTCTGCTTATAATTTTCTTGGGACATGTGGGCGATTTTCCAATTGTGCCATTAAAATCCACTACATCCTAAAAACATGCTAATTAATGTTCTCTGGTGGTTCTGCCTGCAAAACTGAAATGGAAAATGTGTCCCAAAATGAAAAAGTTTGTAATTCACAAGCAAAATTCAAGCAATATATCTTACTTTTTTTGACTGATATGAAACCTTAGTTTAACATGTCTGCAATCATATTTAAATACAAATAGTTTGAATTTCAGAATAGAATACATAACGTATGTTTTAAAGTCAGCTCTCACAAGAAAAGGTCTGACCAGTCATATTGCCTAGCAACTCCATTTTGTTACAGGGAATCCAATATTGGATTGTAATGATTTGGGGACTACTAGTTAGAAGTAATAATTTGCATGAGAAAAATATAAATGCCTGTTCTCATTAGGAATTGCATCTCTTTTCTAAAATTGGCCAGCAGTAGTTTGGAGTCAGCCATCTGCCCAGGAGTCTTTTGTCTGTATGAAATGGGAGGTGAACATTGTACCACCAGCAGCGTATTGATGGAACAACAAAGTGGTTCAGAAATAAACAAGGGAAAAGAATAGAATCTTGCTTGGTCCTTAACAAGATAGTAACCTAGTGGATATTTAATAATATGTCCTACCAAGTAATTCAAAGACCTTTACAAGCACTCATATTAGAAATTAGAAGGTATCATATCGGTCCTCATGGATAGGGCTTCCATTGACTGCTTCTAGCATTTCTATTTCTTTATTTGCTGTTTCTGTTTCTTTCCTTTCAAACAATTTCTTATACTGGTTTAATTTTCCTCTACTCTTCTACTCCTTTTTTTTTTCATTTTTCTATTTTCTTTATTATTATTATTATTATTATTATTATTATTATTATTATCTTTTTGCCTAGGCATTAAAACTAACATTGAAATGTGGAAGTTGTATGTGGTCCAGCTTTGTGTTCCTATGAGCAGAGATTTCTGTGAGCAGAAACATTCCTGTGAGCAGAGATTTTAGACAACAGAACCAGAGACTAACTGACTGGAAAGAAACAGGCCCTGGTGGGTTGCTGTGTATTTGGGATTTTTTTCCTGGATGTTAAATTTGCTTTTGAATATAGGTCTTTAAAAACTCACAAAGACAAAACCTGCAGGCACATCAACACATCCAAATTAACTGATTATTTGCATTTGCTGAATTCTGACTTTTTATGTCCAAAATCTTAAAGTGAGTTCTGTTCATGAAGTTTTGTGTTTCTGTCTCTGTTTTGTGTTTCTGTTTCTCTTTTTGTCTGTTGAAGAATTGTATTTATGGACTTTTAAACTTCTCCCAGAGGAATCATTAGACACTGATATATTTTTTAAAAATAGTATTTTATAAGCCTACAGTTCATGTTTATGATGAATACAAGCATAGCAGAAATCAATTCCATCCAGACTGTAAGAAGCTGGCTTGGCTTCAGGAATCAGCATTTTCTTCAGTCATTAAGCACCAATTAATGCGCTTCATTTTAAGCTTGCGGATGACCCCATTGGAATACGACCTCCCTTGGGCTCTCTGTAATTTCTGACAGAGGTTAGAAAAGACTGAAAAAAATGAATATGCTATTGTACCCCTCCCTAGTGTTTATTCTCAGCTAGAATCAGTTTATGGCTGCGAAACATACTGAGAGGAAAGCTATACCTGTAGATCCATATTAAATAACCCTTTTTCAAGTCTTCTTGCTTTAATTCATTAGCTCACCATTAATTTCCATAATGACATAACTGTGCTTTCTTGTTTTATTCCTTTCCTAGCCAGGAATTCTCAAACTGTTGACAAGTTGACTGCTGCAGACTACTGAGCATAGAGGTACGTACTCACCCATTAACCGCGTAAGAGTTCAAGACCCTTTGCATATTTTCCACTATCAGAAATAAAGAAAAAAGGCTCTGGCTAGTTCTGATTAAGTGTCAAGTTATAAAGATCATATACTTTGATATTTTGTGATAGTCATATTCTGCTCAATACATTTAAAATCTAAGCCTGCAAGATTCAGATCACTCCAGGAGATTGATTGAACTGAAGACCAGTCAATACCAGAGAGCATCTAAAATGCTAAGCCAGAAATGCTGAGCTGGTAGCAACAGAACATGTGATCCTATGACACAGAAATACGTTCAGGGACAGATATTTTAGGGAGTAGATTGAAATTCATCTGTGCATACCTCAGAGATCCAACTAAGGCATTCAGTATTATGGCTGAAAACCCCATTGCTGCTGAAGGGTGTAGTCCAAATATTGTATCACTGGACAAATGAATTATTAAGGAATAGGATGTGCTGCTGATGGAAGATGGTTAATCTCAGAAAAGACCAAATAAGCACCTTACTGTATGGCTTCCACTCCTCATACTCATTGAAGAGATCAATATTATAAGCAAAGAAGCACCATCTCTGTTTTTACTGTATCAGTCCAAGCCAACTATTAAAATACCAGGTCATTATTGTTTCTGTCTGCATCTGCGTGCTTTCTGCAATGACAGCTACATCATGTTTCTTATTAGAAGTTTATCTCCTCACACAGCTCTCACTATAGCCCAGTGGTTCATTGCTCTCTCTGATCTGGATTTTTTTTGTGGGAACTATTGGTAGCAAAATGAGTCAAGTTCAAACACACATATTCCTTTCAAAATTAACAAACCTACAACTTCTAAGTCTTGATGTAGCATCCTGATTTCAGCTCCTTTTTCCATCCCTGCACCAGGGAAACATGAAAACCCTTATGTTTACCTCCCCTGAGCCTTACAACAGTCTTTGTAATAGTCTGCAGAGTGCATGTATCCAGAGCTTTCTTATAACATGTATATTATAAAAACAACCCATATACCTAGGGGCAAAACTTGTATAAAAAAGTACTAGACACTTCCCAAGTTTAAAACACTGCTGAATAAATGTACATTTAGCTTCATGGAAGCTTCTTTTTACATGCCAAATTTTTTAAATGAATTACTGGTGTGTCTTTCCAAACAGCTGTGGCACTAGATGTTAAGAACCCAAAGAACATTAAATTATATAGATGAATGTGCTTTATTAAATTCATAATGACATTATAGATGGTTCCAAAATATGCAGGTATACATTATTACTTAAATCTCAGCTTCCTCAACATTGAAGAGCCTCAGAATCCATTTTCAGGTAACAAGAAATATTTTTAATATTATCAACTGCTTATTATATATTTCCAGCTGAATTATAGGAAAACATTTGCTGATGGAGAAGTCACAAAAATCATAGTTTGAAGTCCCTTATATGGTTTTTTCCACACTAATGTTTCCAGCACCATACAGGGGGTTTATAGGTATCTCACCAAAATCTTCCATTTTGGCTGTGGTATTTCACATAGCTAATGCCAACATTTTAAAAGTGGAATTTCTCCAGGAAAAAAAAACAAAACACAACCACTTAGAGGACTGGAAAAAGAAGAGATGTAACTAAGACTGTGCTGATGCAATGTCAAAAAGTGTGCATATTTGCTTAAACATAAGATTTTTCTAGGACTTTGTTAGCTTTCAGAAATGTTAGCCAGTTCGAATAACAGTGGAAGAGTTTTATTTATTCAAGAAGGGTCTAAGCAGTGACCCTGGCATTGAGGGGATTGCCTATCCTCACCTCCCTCTGAGGTGAAGACAGAAACTAAAGAACACCTTTCTTTGCAGTAAACAAGCCTCTTCTGTTCTGATGCCTCACCTTCTGTTGCTGCTTTATTCTACTTTGAAATCATATTCCTATGTTCATGACAGAATGAGTGTTCTTGAAAACTCTGAGATTCAACAGTTATTTTTACAAACTTCCTGCAAATGTGGGATGAGGTAACACTCATACAGTTTGCAAATATAGCTGGTGTGGGCCATCATAAGGAGGGAAATAAAGTGTCTCTACTGTCACCTCTTATCACAGAAATAGATGCATAATGAGACTGGCAGGAACCTGTTGAAGGAATAAAGAGATCGTGGACTGTGTTTTACCAGTGCTCATTTCACCAACTATGTAAATTATTGCACGGATCTAAAATCAGATATACTAAGTGGACACTTGGCAAGCAAACCACAGAAGTAACGAGTCTCTCTGCTGGTCTAGAGTCTGCCTGCAGTCCCAGAGTTATGTGCTACAGTGGAAAGCTCTGTTATTCCCAAGCATGGCTGCGGGTCTGCTCAGCTACAGCTAGGTAATACAATTAATTAGCTTTCAAAGCGGGCTCTCATTCCCATTAGCAAATTGAAGATGTTCTGCTTCACAAGTCCTGCACCAAGGGAAACCATTTCTTTTCTTTGGAAAACTCCTCTGGAGCTCAGTTGTCCCTGCTTCTCACTTTCTCTCCAATGGATTAATTAAGCATTCTCTGTGTCTCTATGCTTTAGCTTGATGCAGTTTATGTTTTTCCAGTGGACATGGCTTCCTTCAGGATTAGATGAACAAAACTGAGCCAATATCTTCTGAAAAGTAACAAAAATGCTTTTATAAGAAATAATTTGTGTTATAGCCTTTTTGTGGGCAACTGGGGCTTTTTTCTGGTACATTTTCCAGTTGCTGAGAAAATTATATCTTTGTTTCAAAGATATAATAGCAAAAAGTTGCTCAATGAGGTATGAGTCTGGGTCATTGACAAACATATTTCTAAATATTAAATTGACAATGTAAGATCCACATCACTGTTATCAGCAGGTTTTGTCTCCTTTCTCATATGAACTCTAGAAAAAGTGCATTCCTGATTCTCCTCTAATACTTTTGCCCAACAGCAAGTATTGCTTATACTTTCCATGTTTATGGTTTTAGCATACGGAAGATTTGCTTTTATTTTACTCTTTTTATTTTCTGACATTTATGTGCAATTCTCAATCTCATGTTCTGCTCTTTATTTCTCTCTGTTAGTAAATGTGTTTGGAATTTTCAGCCACATGGGAACAAAATACTCAAATCCCGTTAATGTTCAATTAGACAGACAGGTCTAATGGAGAGCCAGTGAAAATCTCAGCCATTATTTTCGACTCTGTTCTTCTTCAACCCTAAACTAGTATTTTTTTTTTTTCCTTTAAATATTAAATATTGGGCAGGACTACCCACTTAAATCTTAACTAGGCATGTCTTTATGTAATTATCTTTGTGTGGTTTTTAAATGTTTTATCTCCTCTTTACAGACAGATACCACTGAGACTATAAATGCCCTAATCAACATATTTAACTTTTCACAAGTTCATTTCTTTCTAGTCGTACTGAAATTATAGCAAGAAACCAAAAATTTACTTCATTGGAAAACACATGGCAGAGTTAATATTTCTTTATTTCTTAAGGCAAAGCAGTCTTCAATCCAAGCTGATGTCTTTGTGTTGTTTGCTTTAACACACAACAGGGAAGAGGTATAGGAGGAAATGTATCAACTTGAATGCAAAGAAATATTCTTTCAAAACAGTTTTTGATATGTATTTTATTTATTTTACCTACTTACTCCCTAAATGTGTTTTAATCTCACAGGCTAAAACATTGTGGTATCAAAATACTGGTGGCTATTCAAGTTTCTTGTTAAATTTTGGCTTTTCTCAAACATGTGTCACTAGTTGTTATCATATTGCAAGCCTAAAAATATACAAAAGTAGTAATTAGCTAAGTAAAATTTATCCTGGTATTTCTTTGACTAAACAGACCTTTCATTTCTTCATTTTCCTTTCCTAAGGAAAAGATCATTTTCAAGATAACAGAGAATCATCAATTCACTTAATTAAGAGCTCATTTCAGCACTCTTTCCCAGCTTGACAGAAAAAAAAGAAAAAGGAGAAAGACATTAAGGTCATAACACAAGAATTTCATACTGTTTTTATACATGGCATAGAATATTCTCTTTACCTTGCTGTCTCTTTAGGGGCAATTCTTCAGCTTTTTTGTGCTTTTTCTAAGCTGTAGCCTAAACTGGAACCTATTCTGTAATCAGCATGACCATGAGTCCTGCTTCCATCACTGTTATTCTCCATTGCAACTTGCCTTTCCTTTTGATGCTTTTTCCCTGCTTCTAAAAAACATGCACGTCAGTGCTGAAAATTACAAATGTAGTAACAAACACTAACGTATTTAGATTGTTCTTTTCATCTGGAAAACCATTTAGCTGACTCATATGTCTATTACTGATGACTTCCAGCTGAGTGGTGCTGTTGACACACCTGAGAGGCAGGATGCCATCCAGAGGGACCTGGACAAGTTCAAGACGTGGGGTCATGGGAATCTCATGTGGGTTAACAAGACGAAGTGCAAGGTGCTGCACCTGGGTCAGGCCAACAGCTGGTATCAACACAGGCTGAGGGATGAACAGACTGAGAGCAGCCCTGCCCAGAAGGACTTGGGGATAGTCATCAGGGAGGGGCTGGACATGAGCCAGCTACATGAGCTGAGCCCCAGAGAGCCAATTGTGTCCCTGGCTGCATCCAAAGCAGCGTGGGCAGCAGGGCAAGGGAGGGGATTCTGCTCCTCTACTCCACTCTGGTGAGACCCACCTGGTGTGCAGCATCCAGCTCTGGGGTCCCCAGCATAGGAAAGAAATAGACCTGTTGGAGCAAATCCAGAGGAAGGTCACCAAGATTATGAGAGGGATGGAGCATCTCTCACATGAGCAAAGGCTGAGGGAATTGGATTTGTTCAGTCTGGCAAAGAGAAGGCTCAATGGTGACTTAACTGTGGCCTTCCAGTACCTGAAGGGAGCCTACAAGGAAGATGGAGAGGAAGTTTTTACAAGATCATAGGACAAGGGGGAAAGGATTCAAACTAAAAGATAGTAGGTTTAGATTATGTATTAGGAGGAAGTTCTTTGCTGTGAGGGTGGTGAAGTATGAGAACAGGTTACCCAGAGAAATTGTGGATGTCCCATTCCCAGTAGTGTTCAAGGCCAGGCTGGATGGGCTCTGTGACACCTGGTTTAGTGAAGATGTTCCTTTCCGTGGCAGGAGAGTTGGAGCTGGATGACCTTTTAGGTCCTTCCAAACCAAATCATTCTATGATTTTATTAAACAATTAATATTTTAGTGAAATTATATCCTAGAAAACTTCTCAGTGAAAATACTATTTTTCATTTTTATTTGAAATAACTATATTCACCCCACTGATATTTTTCATTACAGGCAGTATTTTTCTTTCCACTCATTTTGCTTAAAAAGCAGATTTTTGTCATAAACCACTAAGCCCTTTTCCTCTAACCCAGGCACTGTCATATCTGGTAAATGTTGACTCAGATGGCCAATTTCTGTCAAAATCAAATTTAGTACAGCGTTTCCCATTGTCTTTTTCATCCAGCAGGCCACACACAAAGTACTAGACAATGTGAAATATGATTAACATGTTCCTTGTGAGAAGAGACAAGGGGTATGAACAAATTTTATTTACTTACTTATTTCCTCATTCGGAAATTCCAACATCAGGCTAATTAGGAGTCTCTTTTAGGATGGGCTGCAGGGAGGAAAAATACAGGGGCTGTCCTGTGTCAGACACCGCCAGCTCTCACAGACCCACCACAGAACACTGCTGAACCCTTCAGCCTGGTGGTGCCCTGGGAAAAACACATTTAAGAAGGAAAAAATTATGCACAGCAGTGAGGAAAATAATAATACTGTGAGCACCAAGCTCAGAGAAGTTGGAAAGAAGATGCTCCAGGACCTGGAGCAGGTATGTTCACGTAGCCCATGGAAAAGACCACACCAGAGCAGGTAAATATTTCCTGAAGGAATTGCAACATGTGGAGAAGAGCCCAAGATGGAACAGGTTTATCCGTAAGGTCTTGTCTGTAGAGTGGACCAACGCCAGAGCAGGAAAAAAGTGTAAGGATGAGGGAGAAGCAGACAGGAGCTCAGTTTCTCAATCTCCATGCTCCTGTTCTGCTTAGTAGTGGTGGAGGAATTAGAGGAGTCAGGAATAGAGGAGTGAAATTATACCTAGGAAAAAGAGGGATTGTGAGGCAAACATTTTTTTAATTTGTCTTTGTTTCTCATTTTTTAATAAATTGGCAAAAGATTAAACTAATTTTCCCTAGGTCAAGCCTGTTTCGCCTGTGACAGTAATTGGTAATTGATCAGTAATTGATCTCTTTGTCTTTATCCTAGCCATGAGATGCTCCATTTTGTTTTCTTCCCTTGTCCTGTTTAGGAAAGAGAGCAGGTGGGTGGGTGTCTGACACCAGATACCAGCCAAGGTCGACCTGCAGCAACCTTTTACATATCCTTAGTCCAGGAAACTTATCAAAGTTAAGATTCTAGTTTAGGACAAAGCATGTAGATTTTCCCAGATCAATAGATAGTTTATACTTTAGGAGTCAGAACTTTTAGAGTAAGGTGCAGACCCTTTCTCTCTGTTTCTGGGTTGTTGGGGGTGTTCTTAGCAAGTTGGAAATTTAGTTTCAACTAGTTTAATTAAGGATATTTTGGATTATACAATGTGCCTTTTTTTTGCTGAGTAGCATTATGTAAGGACATAACAAATATGATTTATTGTACAACAGTGATTAAATGAGCATAGTGTGTTATAATAAACAGGTTCACTGTATTAGCAAAGGGTAATTTTGCTTATGCTGATGTATCACCAATCTGCAGGATTTTGTGTGTCAAGAAATGAGATAGTTACGAGCTTCTCATTTTTACCATTTTATCAAAGTGCATCCACTGGAACACTGCTTACAAGTGCAAACCACTTCTACTGGAATGTGGCAGTATGAAATATTGTTCACTAACCATTCCCATTACTCATGTTAGATAGAAGCAGGATGACATCAAAGAAATCCAACTGCAGAGACTCAAGTGGTGAATAAAACTAATTAGACTCACATTTAATATCTTTATGTGGTTTATGTCAAACTAAGAGCATGTCTGTACTTTCCATGGCAAGTAATAGGCCTCTTAATTTTTCCACAATAAATCACTATAGTTCTCTATCTCAGATAATACTTGAATAATGTGAAATTATAAGAATTTTGTTAGAGAAGTACTTTAATCTCCAGTCTACCTTGCCAGAAGGAATGTTAATGTATAAAACCATTTTTGTGGTTAATATTTCAATTTGAGGTGTGAGATAATAATAACTTCTGTTTTCAGAACCAATGTAGACTACTCAGATTTAAAAAAAAAGGACCATACTACCTATTATGAATAGATTAGTTTGAAAAAATTCACTGGTAATGAGAGAAAGGGTTTTCTTCCATTTTCTATTATATATGACTTATCTCATGGAACTAGAAAAATAATTCCTTATAATTAATGAAGTTACTGTGTCTATAATGGGTTTAGACCATTATAATTCAGAGCAATACTTGGATCATTTAGCATAAATACAAGGCAATAAACCCTAAAATTTTTTCTCATGCAAATTTGGGTGATCTGAATTATTGACTTTTTGATGAGAATAGTTTTCCTATGTCTCAATGTGCACAAAAACAAAATCAGAAGGGAGTAAATATGCTGCTCATTTCCTCTCTGTGAAAATACATGGCGTGTAAGATATACGGCAAAGGTGATCCCAATTTACCTTTGAAAATCCAAACCTGTTAAATATTATGAAGGAATTTTATCTACGTCAAATCGGGCAATTAATATTAAACCTTCATATGAAACAGGGGCACCTCAAATCCATTTTAAAGATCACAGAATGTCCAGAGTTGGAAGGGACCCATAATGATCATCAAAGTCCAACTGCTTGCCCTGCACAGGACAGCCCTGAGAATCACATCATATGCCTAAGAGTATTGTGCAAATGTTTCTTGAATTCTTGCAGGTTGGATGCTGTGATCACTTTGAAAGAGGCACATTGTGTCTACCCTAAAATAGAATGGAACAGATGCTCAGAATAGGTGAAATAAATAGTGATGTCGTTATTTTTACCCTTCCAGATTTGAAAAAAAGATTAAGAAGTCTGATGTAGAGTTAGGTGAGATCAGTTAAGTCAGATTATATCAATGCTGTTCTATGTCTTTTCTAAAAAAATAAAACAGAAACCAAAGCCATGCTCACTTGGTTTTTTATTCATTGTGACTTAAGTAACACACGTCTAAAAACAAAATGTCTGGCAATACCTACACAGATATAGGTCAAGAAAATAATGTTTGGCTCCAAGTGCAACCATTCTTATCATCAATGATAACAGAGCCTTTATAAGAGCTGTTACAATTTTCTCCAATACATAAATTGCAAGTCAAAATTAGTTCCCATTCATTTAAAAATGATGGAAAAGTCATATAGATGAAGATATATGACAACCATGTCTATTACAGATCATTATTTAAAATAATTTCTAATTTGTATTTTTATTTTGCACTAGTAAGCATTAATTAATATTAATATTTAATACAAGGAAATATTAAATATGTGCAACATCAAAGAAAACCAACTTGAATAAAATTCTCACAAAATCAGAAAATAACCTGTGTTGATATCTGAGCAATTTTATTCTGGTTGTAATTACAGTGATGAATGTTGTGGATCAAATCCCCCTCATTTAAAGAAAAATTATAGTTGTTGGGTGGGAATTTTCTTCTATTTCCTTCTGTTCACCCACACAAATGCAAATATGAGGTTTTAAAGTGTTTTCTCCCTATAAAATACCACAATTGTGCATTTCATGAATCATGTAAGCAGGGATGTAACACAGTCACTAGCTATGTATATGCTAAAGAGCTAATGTTACTTTTAGTAACTTTCAACAAGCTATTGTGTAATAATTTGCATGTCAAAATGTTGTATTTCGAAATTTTTAACTTCTTACATATTCCCTAATGAAGAATACTCCTAGTGCTTCCCCAATATGGAGAGTTTAAAGAATTATCAGCTTCAGAATGTCAGTTACATTTTGCAGGACAACTATATGTAGGCCATATGGGTTTGAAATTTTAAAATAATCATTAAAATTAATAGTAAGCAGCTAATTAAACATAGCTTAACTATATAACTAACAATAATGTCTAATAAGGGGTTTCTATACAGTCAATCATTATCTAAAAATTAGTTCTAGCATCTGATTCTGATTTATTTCTTACAATTTTCTCTTTTCTTTTAAGATGTGTGAGACCATTTTTATGAAGTTCTGCATTTCAGACTGAGACACATTTCTATCAGTAATGCTGGGAGTTGAAAAAGCTGATCTCATAAAAACAAGAACCTGTATTTGTCAGTAAGGAAATTACTATGATGTTTTCTTGTTCAAACGCAGTGAACGGTAAGCTAATTTAATATCCCACCATTATAGATGAGGCACATGCAAGTCTTTCAAAAGATATTTGCTACATTAAATGAATTTTTCTGAAAAACACCCAGAGGATGTAGTAGTAATTCATAACGAGAAAAACTCTGGTATCCTGACAAACTAGTCTTATTTCAGCTAATCTTATTAGCAGAACAAGAATTTTTAGAGACCTGTGTAAGTACATTACTTTCAGATGTGTTCTACAGCATTGTGGTACATGTGGAAGGCTCTGGAAAACATATTCTTACTCAAATATTCAATAGTTAGGCATCAGACTTTGAGGAGACAAAGTCAGACACAAAAGTGTTCTTACTGTCAAAAGAAGTCCATGAAACTATTACGGGAAGAGAGCCATTTTTTAAAAGGTCCTTGAGTATTTAAGGTAATAATATCATGTTTATTAGACAACCCCTCAAAACTAGTTACTTTTCTATTTACTTGTGTGGTTTGACATTCACCCACTGAAAGTTGCTTTAGAAACTCACCATGCCCTGGAACAATTCAGGCATCCATTGTTCTAATTGCCTTTTTGATGAAGCCTCTCACTTAAGAATTTCAATGCGTGCTGGTCTGATTTCTGTTTTGGCTGGAGATGTCTTCAAGCAAGTGCTACATACTGTTTTCAAAAACCAGGTGTCATATCGTAAAGCCTGCTGGAAGGCTTTTGAAGTCTACAGAGGAAGTAGATCTAATTGCATTCCACTGTCCATGAGACTCTAGACGTGACACCCAAGTGAAGAGCCCTGATAGTTATCTGTGCTGATGGGCACTGCTCTGTGTGAGCCTCTCCTAAGACTTTACTCCTTAAAAGGATCCATTTTCTGGAAATAAAAACCCAATCTCTCACAAAACCCATAGAAACTCATATATGGCACCCATTTTCCTTGAGTTTAGTGCAATTATCAGATTTGGATCTTTATTTCAGTTTCGCTGTTGTGCTAAAAATATCAAACTAGGATTACAAACCTAGATCTCACAGATGGGCAAACTGCAGGCATGAAGACAACTCAAGACTTTGAAGAATCGATGGAGAAAAAAACAACTGGAAATGCTGGCCATGCCCTTTAAGTTTTTATTTTATTTTTTTCTTGGCATGTTATTTTTTTCATTCCGTCATGTCTATGTGACTCATAACTGGGAGAAGAAGTGAAATAAAATAATAGGAAGTAAATGGGTTGGGTTGCCACTTGAAGATGAAGTGCACTACATCAGTGCAAAGGTTAATAAACCTTAACACAGTTTGTCTATGAAACGTGAGTCTCTAAAATATTAAGTGCCTAATGGTGTCACTGACAGTAGATTGCAAAACTGTATTCCTTTACGGAAAAAGTGTTTTGCAATCTTTTCACTTGATGCCAAAAACTTTGTTTGCTGGCATCTGTAATAAAATACTGCAAATGATTCACAATGTGACTCACCACAGTTTGTGCTAGGTGAACAGTAGCACATCAGAATTACTCTCTAATCAGTTACTTGAATCTCTCCTAAACAATATATTGACTTTGTGTTGCTCTTTTATAAATCATTATTACATTGTACTGATCCTTGTTTTCATTCTTAGCTGCTCTGTTCTATGTCTACACTTTTTAACCATTAAAGATAATAATATAGGCATCCATTTCCTTGACATTTACTTTCCCATTAAATCTGATTGATAAAAAGCAAATGCCCAGTTTAGACTGGGATTAAACGTATTCTCATTGTTCTGTCCTTTTGACTTTGGCTGGGTTTTATGCACACACACTGCCTTAAAGAAGCACCTCTTGAAATGTCTGGAAATTATCTTGGCAAGACAGAGGTAAGGTAAGTAGAAGTATTACTATCTCATTTTGCAAATAGGAAACCCAGAATACAGGTTAACTACTCTGTATGGGGTATCACACTCTGACTTATAAGATCCAGTTCCTTCATTGCAAAACAAAGCCTCTTTGAAATTCTGGGATTTCTAGTACTTGCTTCTTCTTCACAGTGCCAACTCCCATAGACCAATTCTTCACTTGGAAGGGAAGTTGAGAAGGTGAGTGTTCATTTTATTCTTTCTGATGGGAAAAGGGTTGGGGTGTTTGTATTTTTTACTATCATGTTTGGTGAGTCAGAACACCCTGAACACACTGTAGACTAACATAAAACTAATGTTAAAGTCAGTGTTATGTGTATCATCATCAACATCTAAGGTATTACTCATGTTTAGGGGAGTGTTAGAGAATAAGACAGAACGGCTTCCACAGAATTTTTCACAGGATGAGACTGAAGCTGTGTGAAGTCAAGTCATTTTGCTTTTCTCATATTGTCAATATTGACATAAAACTTTTTCATAAGGAATATTAGACAGACAAGACCTGCTAATTGGGAGAAGGAGGGAAGAGGAGGTCTTTCATTATCAGTACAAGCGGTGCTGCTTCATAAACAGTGAGTGTTCAAATCTATTAGAGATAAACCCTTGAATGCTTGCTGCTCTACTGCAGCAACACACTGTGAAGGCTTAAAGCACTGGTTTGGGGGAGACTGAATCCCAACATATGGAGGGACTGCCAGCAGGCATGTAGGAGAAAAACAAAGCTGAACTCCTGCATCTCTGTTTCCTGCTGCCTCTCTCTGGCCTTCGGCTGCAAAGCCATTTCACATGCTGATTTTTAACAACACATAAACAATGAAAAAAGGCCTTAAAAATCAGTCTTTGGCATACAGAGATATTCTCCTTAAAGAAGTCAGAGAGTTTGGTATGGGATAAAATGAGACAAGGAAGCAAAGGTAGAGAAAAGTGTAAAGTGAGGGTGATTAACCACCTTTTCTCAGCAGAAATTTCCAGATTAAGAATTCAACTGCAAGAACTCCAGTATGTATGCAAATTATATTTTTAATGCTGAAAAAAAAAAAGAATTTTCCTTAGAAACACACTATTTCTTTACTATTTCTTTAAGGCGTAGAGTGCATGATACCCTCCAAGATATCACTGGGTTTCTAGAGGTGATATGGTTTTGAAATTTATTTCAACCAGTTCTGAGTCCTTAAACATAACTGGTGAAAAAAGGAAAAAAACAAGGAATTTCAAAAAGATGTAAGAGGGCAATAAGTCGGAATAAATGTATGGCCCTTGCATTTCCGTCTCTATTTCAACATGAGTTGTAACACTGGAAGCTGAATTTAAAAAAAACTAATAAACAACAAAAAAACCCCAAAAAAACCCCAGAAAACAACAACAAAAAAAACCCTCACAGAAACATAAGAAGAATATTTGGGCATGGTTAACTAATTGCATCAAAGTACAGGAAAAAGTTTAGAACAACAAATGTATAATTCAAGCTGAATATCTCTATTCATAACAAAGCACTGGAGTAGATTATTTAGTAGTTTGAATGGTCTCCATCACTGGAGGATTTTAAGATTAAAAAGAACAAACCTCTGAGTATAATGAAACACGGACAGTTGATCTGACCTTCAGAAAACTGGTCTGTTTTAAGGTTCACTTCCCTCTGATTCACTAAGAGACAGTTTTCACTTAATGCACACTTTTCAGAAAAATGTAAACGTATTTATTGTTGCACCATAATAAGGAGCCTAGCAGCAAAGCTGCGTGATGTGTGTCTGGGCACAGTTGCCTTCTGACCTCAGCAAAGAACAGTAAAATGGAGTTCTATTTCTCTTACCTATGTGTTCAGGTTTTTATGATCCATCAGCCTGGTCATGATGTTGTATAAGCAGAAAGACTATATGTCAAGTGCTTAACGTTCAGTTTTGTGACCCTAATAAATAAATGCCTCAATATGAAAAGAGATATGCTACTGTATAATGCAAGGAGGGTTTCTGCCCTTGAAGAATTTCATAAAAATCAAAAATGGTGAAATTCTATTACTTCAAATGTTATAAGACACTTGTCAAGTGTGTCTTTCAAATCATCTTTGAAACTAGTCAGTCACTGTTTTCTGTTATTGAATAAGATCTCAGAGTCGGCAAAAAATTTAAATGCAAAGTCCATTTCTTTCTGTTACTGTGAGAGAAAAGCCTTGGGTTCTGTTTGTTGGGGTTTTTTTCCTGTTAGTTTTTTGGTTTTTTCCCCCACAAAACCAGCAAAGTATTGCTGTGTTCTCTTTGAAGTTTAGATACAAAGATTTTATTTCCAAATTAAAGAAACCTCAATCTAACTACATTTTAGGGTAAGCAGAAGAGGGAAGGGAAATTAGAAAAAAGACAAACTCTTGAATCTCAAAATGTCTCTATTAAGCTGGCTTCACTCATCCCTAAACACTGGTACCTACTTATCAAGTCTCTTTCTAACAAAATACATCAAAGAAATTGGAGCATTGCCAAATCTAGATACGCTAAAGCAGAGATACTTGACTATACTGAGACAAGAGACAGAGGATTTTACGGGATTTTTGAGAGAGATTATATCCACTAATGCCACAGAAGAACATAGTGATTTACATTATTAGAGAGCAGTGCCAAATGAATTAGTAATCACCAGATATTTTTTCTAAAGTGTCACAAGAAACTCTTTAGTAGTCACCTTCTAGAAAAGCACAAGTTAAAAAATTTGTCTCATCCAGAAGATGTCATAGTACATAATGAAAAATCATAAGTTATCTGCAGTGTAGTTAACCCTGTCCTAACCCATTACACTACAAACTTTAGCTCCACTCCACTTGAGACCTCTGATGTCCTGGATACCAAAACCAAACTGATGCAACAGCCTGTGTAACGTTGTTTGTTTGAGAGAAGAAAAGATGTGAAACATCCTGAGCATTTGCTGTCATTTAAGGATATAAAAATAGATTCTCACCTGACAGAAAACTTGTTAATTTTCCTGCAGTTTTATGTCTCTTTTTGCAATAGACTTGTCTTTTTGCAAGTTTTGGATTGGATCACTTCTCATCTTTCATGTTGTCACAGGATTATAAGGAAATAAAGATTCATTAAAGGAATAGAGAGAACGAGAGCAAAGCAACATAAGCCAGTGCTTTGCTGGGAAAGAGGCTGGCCCTGGGAAAGCCAGTGGGCCTCATCCAATCCCTCCAGGACATCCCCAGAAGCCTAAAGCCCAGGGCCTCATCTCAGGTCCCCAGCTCCTGGTTGGGATGGTGGGAATGGCCCTGGCTGTCATGCTCTGCTCCACTAAACCCCATGGGAAACCCCCTGCACTCCAGGTCCTCAGAGAGTGCCTGTCCCCTGGCAAAGATGAGAGAGATCAGGGTCCAGGTTCCATTTCCCAAACCAGACTGAGACATCTTTTTCAATTTCATTTCATTTCTATTTACGTGTTCAGGAAAAATCATCAGAGACAAAGACTCCATGCTTGACTTTGAGGCCCAGCCTTTACCTTGCACAAATGTGTTGTGTTTTCCCCCTTTCTCATTTTTCTTACCTTCAGTTCTCTGTTGCACAGTGGTTCAGCAACATATCTAAGAACTAGAAATGAGTTTTTCCTAAAATTTACTGCCCAGCATTCTGTATGCCCTGGTTTTCACCGTTTCTTGCAGATAGTCTGTAGAAGAGATGCTCACTTCTCTGGGCCCTCGCTTTCCCCAGGCACTGCACAATGTACTCAGCACAGATATGCGCAGAAAAAGCTCAGTCTTTCCCCTAAAACCATGTTTGCTAATATGACAACAATATGTCATGTCAAAACATGACCTGGTTCAACATACGAATCCTAGCCCAAAAATCATTGTTACCCTGCAGAGGAGCTAATCAGGGACCCCAATGTGCAGCTGGTGTCACTTCTTTTAAGAATGATGCTATAAAATCAAAGCAGGATATAGTTTTTATCACCCCTTTCTGCTTGTTTTAGATATTATGTCTTCAGTGTCATTATTCTAAAAGACAGTTTTGCTTCTGGAGGTGTTATGGATCCAACTGTATTCCCAATTTTAAGCAAAGAATCTGATGCGAAAGCAGCAATTGAAAGCCATAATCCACACTGTTCTCATTTTTTTCATTTTTACACAAATACTTAGATGATATGGCTATTGACTCAGTTTGTGGATAAACTTTTGGGCTTATGTAGGTTCCTTCTCCGAACAAAATATTTATATCTAAAATGTTTTAGCACTGCATTTGTTACTAGTGCAAAGCCCTGAACCAAAACACTACTACTACTTTATTGTACAAACTCAAAAATAGAAAACATATTGCCTGTATTAGGAGCAATTGTCTAAAAGCCCTCACTGAAGCCCATACAACACCCTCAGTGAATGGACCGGTGCTGCAAGTTTTACAATTCCAAAACAGAATTTGTCATGGCTGTTCCCACTAACATAGATTGAAGCGTCAGGGAAAGTAACACCAAAGCACTAAGGTTTGGATTTAAGGATAAACAATTTCTTTTCAGATTAGATACCTTCTTCTTCTAATTTAGATATTGGATAACCTGACTGAAATGAAAGCAGAAGACTGAGATTGAGTATTTTTTAATGGCCTCTAATTATAATCAGTTACTTCAGTGCATTTTTAATCAGAATCACCTTTCCTTGTCTGATCAGGCTGACCTGTCAAATGAGAGGGGTTAGTGTCATCAAGGAACATCACAGACTCCAGGTAAGGGATGAAGGTTTTGAAGAAACCATGAACACCTTCTGTGGAAGAATTTAGACCACTGAACTTGAAAGGGGAAAAAAAAGCATGCAAATGGTTTAAACAAGAACTTAAGACAGGTCAACAGGTATGTTTCTGAATTAAAATCACCTGCTGGACAAGAAATAAGTTTTGAACATGTAACAGAAATAAGTGGAGTAAATACGAAATGTTTTAAATTTGTCATTGTCAGCAAACCCTGGTTTCTATCTTCCATGGCCTCCTCTACTAAAAGTGTGTCACTGAAAGAGTATAACCTGAGATGAACTGCAGTCCAATACTAAGAACATTAAGGTAAGGGCAAAGAAGAAAAAATTCATCTGAGCAAAGGCCCACGTAGGCTGTATCCCACTTTTGAAAAGAGCCTGTACACAATGTATGCTGAGAGAGCTTAGGAATAGCAAAAGCAGATACTGCTACTTTCTCTCCCTATTTCTTTGGTTCCCAGCAGTCTACCATTTGGGGATT
>VZRN01004650.1:351415-365968 GCA_013397935.1 Dasyornis broadbenti | reverse complement strand
TTTTTTTTTTTTCCCAGCTAAAAGCTGCATCTGCAGCCTGTTTTATAGCCCTTGATTGATTTTTCTTCCATAAATTTGCCTAAGAGTTTTTCAAACTCATTTACAGAGAAAGCCTCCACAGGAGTGCTGGTGATGAGTTCCAGACTTTTTCTGCATGCTGTGTGTAAAAGCTCTTCCTTTCCTTTGATTTATACCTGCAGCCTGACCATTTCATCTGATGCTCCAAAGGACTGTTGTTGTGAGAAAAAGGAAATAATTGTACCCTATTTGATTTCTACAAGCTTCTCTATCAAATTCTCCCTCAGCTGCTTTACAAACTCTTCATCTCTTGAAACTCTATTCATATTATACTGGGTCTTGCTGGCATGAATTAATTTTCTTCATAGCAACCCATATGTTTCTGTTTCTGATCTGTGACCTAGCAAATGACTGTTGCACTACATGATCATTGTGGGTCCCTTCCCACTGAAATATTCTGTTCCATTTTATCCATTATTAAAACAATGTTGATAACACAACAATGCTTTAGCCACTGCTGAGCATTGTTTGCATGGTGCCAAGACTCTGTTTCTCACTCTGCACTCACGTGTAGATTGGGGATGAACAAGAGAGTGGGAGAGGATGCAGGCAGAACAGCTGACTCAATATCTACCTTCTGAGAAGAGAGATTTTCCACATCATAAACCACCATGCTCAGCAATAAATCCAGGGGATTTTTTTCCCAAGTAAACAGTGCTCAGAAACTGGCTGGGCATTGGTTGGCTGGTGGTAAATTAAATTTGCACCACTTGTTTTTTAATTTTCCCTTTTTTCCCTCTACACTTAGAAAACTGTCTTTAGCTCAATCCTTGAGTTTTCTCACTGTTCCCCTTCCCATTCTCTACCCTGTTCTATGGGAGTGGAGCAAACAAAGGCTCATTGGGGGCTTACCTGCCAGCTGAGGTTAACTCCACAAACAAAAGCAAAGTGCTTCATACTTTTATTCATCCCGAGAATCCCATGCATTTCCTCTTTTGCCATCTTCCATTCCTTTATGTTGAGGATGATTTAAGTGAATAGTACATTTCACATTGCCAAAAACTATTTAATCAAAGCAACAGATTTTCTAAGACCAGAAACATTACCAAATGTTAACCTGAAGAATTGCAACCCTGAGAAAAGACTGTTATGTGCATGACAAAGAAGCAGCCAAACCAAAAAAAAAAAAAAATCCATCTGATTTTCAGGATAACACATCTGCCACCATGTGGGAAAGTATTAGCAGCATCACACAGTACGTAGTGTGAAGAATAGAAAGCAGAGGACAAAAGTTTAAAAAACTACCTAAAAACTAAAACACAGTCTGTAGTAGAATGGGAATTCTCACAAGAGAACATCCTGAGAATTATCTCATAGAGAGATCATCCAAGCTGCCAATGTACTATTTTTCTTACATGTTCTTCCTGCCTGCTTCAATCTCCCCTGCTCTCATCCCCCTGCTCTCAGTGCCTGATTTCTCTAGGCTCTTTTGTCCAGACAATTACCTAGGACAGGACACAAGTAGAGGACATACAAAAGGACATACATATGCACATACAAAGAAACACACAAACTCTGTGTGTTTCTTTGTATGTGCACATGTGTCTTTCTGTGTGCATGAGAGTATACATGTGCTGAAGGCTTACAGAAGAAGAGGGAATTTACTCACTCAAAGAAGCCTACAAAGTAACCTACAACCATAAAGGAAGGCAGCAAAAAATCTGTCCAGTATGAAGACCTAAATCCTTCTTGACAAATCTGAGTATTAGTTTAACAGAGCATAGGAGCGAGACATCTGGTACCAGGCAGCCATGGCAATGTCCCAAAACCTGTTGAAACAGTAATGTACCTGCAAATCATCTCCTGTCCAACTACAGCCACCTGCAAGGCAGTTGGAATGGCTTGCAAAACACCAGGAGGCTCAGGTTCAAAGTTGCTCATCCACTGGATGGAAAGAAAAAGGAGCTATAGCAGCACCCTACAGACACATTGAGCCATGGAGAAGAATCAAATTTATTTGGAGTAATTTGTTGGGAGTTAAAGGGAGGAGACTTACCTTTTTTTCCCCATAAAACAAAAAGAACAATAAGTACCCTTGCTGCGTCAGACATTCTCACAGCACTCCACCAAGTGTGTGAATCAGGTTTTTCATTTACTGCAGTTATATGAGCCTTTCTCAACATCCTGTGCCTTTCCATGTGCTCAATAGTCTTGTCTTTTAGATATGTTTAACTTACCAGGGTGGAAATCAGACTTTCTGGTCTGTTGATACCAGGTTCCCCTCTGTGGCACTCGGACTTTTTTTCTGTACTGGGAGTTACTCTTCTAGCACAGTAGAAATTGCACTGCACTGTTTACAATTACAGTTTACAAGGCTTTGCCATATGCTTCGCAGTTTCACATCTGAGTTACTCCAAAGGCTTCTCCCAAATGTCACCCAGTTCTGGAGACTTATCTAACTTTTCTGTTTGGTCTAATTCCTCCTACATATTCACAAAAAATTTCTCTATGTCCTCCGATCCCTCTGCTGCAAAGAATAACAAGGAAGTGAGAATTACTTTAAGAAAGTAATTTAAGAAGACTTAATTAAGAAAGACTTAAGCAGTAATACAAACTTCTAATTTAAGTAACTAATACAAAAATCTGTTACACTACTCTTCTATGTCTTGTTCATCCCTGAGTATCCTGCTACACCCTGGTCATCAAATTTTCTGTTTGTCTTCCTATACCTGGTGAAGAAGCAAACAATTTCTTACTAGCAACTTGAGCATTTCAAACCACTCTTCAAATTTTGTTCTAGTCATCAGACTCTAAGCTCAAGCTGCCATGTTTTATGGCCTTCCTTTTTCTTCTCATTTAGACAATCTTTCCATTTTCTATAAGGCTGACCTTTCCTTATCACAGTCTCCTTAAGTTTTCTATCATGTCAGGCAGGCCCAGTAAAAATTGGACTTTCTTTTTTTAACTTTTGTTTTACTTTGTACCTTTTATATGACTTTTACTAATAACATACATTTATATAGTACTTTTCCTCAGCAGATATCAGAGTGCTCTTGGAAGAAGATAATCAGCACGGGCTCTGCTTTTGAGAAAGGGAAACATTAGTGGTAAAATAGCTGTCCCTAAGCCTTTCAATAGACCACTAGCAAACCAGGAATAAAATCCTCCTCAGTACCAATAGTCCTTGCAGTGCATACACCAATAAGAAGGAATTCACACAGGTTTACACACTTCAGTGGCATCCATCCAGCCATTTCATGCAAGACCTCACAATCATACATTATTTACTGGACACTAACAGTAATGCAAACAGAAAAAGGTATCTAGGAGAGATTAAAAAAAAAAAACAGTCTTGACTTCTAAATTTTAAAAATTTTTGTACAGTATAAAACCAACTGGAAAATGAAGCAGTTTCTTCAAACTCCTTTTGGTACTAGGAAACAATGAACTGCAATGGCTGAGCTTGGGTCTAGTAAAAGTTGCTCTTCCATTTCAGTACTGTGACATGACAGTTTTCAGACTGGAAGAGTTTCACACAGGGACATGTTGAATTCAGCTTTGCAGTGTTCCTTGGTCCATAAATAAAACATTTGAAATATTATACAAAGTGCAACCTTTAATTAAAAATAACCATAAGAGGCACTAAGAAGGGGAAAGGATATGACAGGGATTTGTGCTAAATGACAAGCACTGTCAGCAGACTGACCAAGGTATGCTGAAATATTTTGGAATTCAATTTTAAAACCAATTGTTGGACCTCATTCTTTCTTGCATGAAGGCTCCTTCATGCTGCTTGGCTGCAGAAACAGCCAAAAGGTAAATAAGAATAGAAGTTTTTGACATCAGGTAATTCTTGTCACTATCACTTAGTCAAAATGGTGCAGGAATCACTTCAGTGTGAGATCTATTATAGCATGACTCCCACTTGAATTTAAACAGGCAGTAGAGAAAAAGGACTCAAACTAAGAATAAAGAGAAATGCAGCAGGGGAGAAATTCACACTTAATATTTAAAAAAAAAAACCCAACACAAATAAAAGCTGGAAACAAAATAAAAACTGAAATACTACAGTAGTTCAAGAAGATATAATAAAGATATTTTCATCTTGATTTCAGTGTGTTACTTGATATCTCTGCATAAACTTCTGTGCAATAAACAAAAGTTTTGTCTTTATTTCCTATAATTATATTCTGTAGAGTCACAAGATTCCACATGCAAACTGAATGTCAGAATAAAAAAAGAAATTTCTACAAAATACTTTTTAAAAGAAAGTGTGCAGTTAGGTTTTTTCTTTTTTTGTTCCAGCCCCATCTTAAAGAATTTCAATCATTGCAGCAGCCTGAGCCTTTTACTATGCCAGCAACTAATGCAGAAGTTGTATTTCTAGGAGACTTTAGCTTGTGTGCTTCTGAGACCATCCAGATCATTAGTACATTACAGATTTATTCTCACTGCTAAAAAATGTGTATGTTCTTAGAATACTTATCAGCAAGCAATAAATATTTTGAGCCTAAATTCTTTTGAAGACAAGACATTCAGTTTTGCCATGAATTTACCATCATTTACCATAATACCCTCAAAAGACTGACTCTGTAACAAAGTCCCTCAGGTACTCTTAGAGTACCTGTAAACAGACTACCCTCTCCACTTCTACTTACATGCAGCTTTTCCTGCTTGAACTATTCCTAAATTATGAAAAAGCACATACGATATTCCCCTCATGTCACAGACATCCCTGTGTTCTTTGTGTGTCTTTTATGACACATTTTTAAACTATAGTACAGGAGAGGAAAGCTGTGTTTTGATAGCCATTAATACCATAATCTCTGTAAGCTATACAAAGATGAGAACTAAATGTTATTCTTGCTGCATCAGTCATGTTGTCATAAACCAGAGCTGTGATAACAAGTTTTACTGTTAGCTTAGCAGTTTTACACTGCTAAGAGTATGCATACTCATCATTTTAACTTCTTCCTAAAACTATTTTTCTTTCCATGAGGCCATTTACAATTGCCATTTTAAATTCTGTTGCTTCTGTGAACTCCTCTTCCCAAGAAACATAAACATGTAGCTCATTGCAACAAGAAGTGATAAACTGCAGCATGATTTTTAAAGTTTTGTATTTTAAAAAAACACTTGGCATAAATCGCGTCTTGGAGTTTAAATCTAATTCAGACTATGTGTTATTGACTTTGAGACTTCACAGCAATGAAAATGCTTGACTGATACATCACAAGAATTATTCCTTTCTGTTCATGATCACAGCAGCTGTGCTGAGAGGAAACACCATGGCTGATGGGGCCCATGAGAGAAAGCTGTTACACTGTTCTGTATTCATTACCGAGCCTAATTACTCCAGATTACAATGCAAAATGCATCTGCTTTGAATGACATTCTAGCAATAGACATGCAGAGTGAACCAAATAGCTTTTCCTAATGTCATACAAGTGATTTCTTCTTTAAGAGGGTGAATGGCATCGATATGCACATATATTTTATTCACAACATTTTAACAATTTAACCCTAATTATTCACAGCAGTTGGATGGGGTTTTTTTCATGTATCCAATAAAACCTCCACATTGTAAGTGACATCATCTATAATGCTGTATCCAGGAGCACATCCATGTTGCCTGGTCCAGACACTCTCACAACCACGTGCTTGCAACCCAGTCTGAAGGACCAGTGGAGGCCCAGACTTTCATTCCGTCTCTGCAGCTCCTGGTTTCCATGCAAATAAAATGCAAGCATGTAAACTAGATGGGAGCAGCGGAGTGCTTCAGTGAAATGCTAGATCAGGGCAACGGGGAGATTGTATTTCTTGCACCTGCCTGTATGAGTTTTGCAACAAGTGGAGTGGATTCATTTGGAGGATCCAATAACTTAAAAGAAACATTTAATTAATTGCCACTTACCAAGTTTGCTTCTGTTCTTAAGTTTGGCTAGTTGGTTGGGGGTTTAGAGGTTTTTTTTCCATTTTTTTTTCTTCTTAGTTGTTGTTTTGGTTTGCCTAAAATAACAATAATTTTCAAATTCCAATTTTAGAGGGATTTAGAATGTCTTTTAGAATACTCAAGGGACAGCTCTTCTACTACTTCATCAGCTAAGAGAGAAAATAGAGGTGATGTTTTTAGAAGGAAGTTTCTTTGGGTTTTTTTATTGGGTTTTTTTTTAAATTTTTTTATTATAAATGTATTATGTCTTCAAGAAAAAAACAAGACCAAGCAACAATCAGTGTCCATACTTAAAAAAAAAAAAAAAAAAAAAAAATTTTTTGGGTCCTGTAACTTAATAAAAGTAATCTACTAGAAGAAATGTTTTCTGTGGATTAAAAAGTTGTATGCTACAATTTAGCCTGCATTGAATTGGTACTAATGAATTATAAACCACTCAAAATAGTAGTGTAAACAACTGTAATGAGAATGTGATTTCAGAAGTTTAGTGTCATATGATGCAGTATTACTGTAATAAGGCCTCTACATTTGCATAGTCTTCCAATATTTTATTCTTAAAAAATTAAGCATTGTCTACAAAAACTTAGCCACTCTTACTATTAATATATTGTGCTCTCATTTTTTTTAAGAAATAATTCTGCTTTAGATTAAAATCACCTAGGTAATTTCACCACAACTATACTATAATTTAAATCTCATTTCACACTTCTCACAGGAGCTCTTTCCACTGAAAATATTATCTATTGCTCCTTATCTTCTATAAAATCTAGTGCAGATTTTCAATGACTAACTGAAAGTGAAGCTTGAGAAAGACTATTTTAGAACCTTTGTGCTCAGCACAAGAGATTTGCCCTTTTTTTTTTTGAGCCTGGCATCCATTTGCTTCCACATCCCTCTGCAATTCTGGATTCTAAAGATATGGGAATTAGTCCTTTCTAATTGCATCAATGAACATGAGAGTAGTAGAATAGGAGACGCAGAAAACTGCTTGTAAGTCTTGGAAAGAGTGCATAATGTTAAAATGTGTGAATGCAGAAATAAGAGCAAGATACTTCTACAGCACACATTCCTTTAAAGGCAAATACAAGGGATGACTCTCTTGTCTTTTCTTGGATGTAACACAGGAACACTTTAATGAAAATGTTACAAATAGCCAAGATTAAAACTAGATTTAGAAAAGAGAACTTGAGACCAAATGCTTTTCCAGTACAATTTTTCCTGTCATTTAACTTCTCTGGAAATGCTGAAAAATTGTCCCATGTATAGAAACAGGTGTTTCTGCAGAAGACAGAGTACTGAAAAAACCCAGATAAATAAAAGTTTCTGGCATTCACAGATTTTAATATTATATTTTATTGTTCTCCCAGAAAGGAAAAAAAGAGAAGGTGGACATCTGAAATGCAATTTCCAGGATTATTTTTTGGCAGCAGAAAGTAGACAGAAAGAAATCTGACAATAAAACCTTCTCAAGCAATGCAATGTGGAGGGAGAACTGTGTGGGGCTTATGGGGTTTCATGACAGAGAGGACTGTAAAAGGCAATCTGTGATAAAACAATCCTTGTGGAACACCCGTCTAAATGTACACAACATCTGACAGTGCAGCAAGAATACTAATTCTAGAGATGAAGATGGCATTGGAGCTGAACAGGCTCATAGAGGATTAGAATATTTTAGAGAATCTTTCCCATGAGAAAAAAAAAAAAAACAGAGTCTTTCTTATATTTAATTTATCATCCCACCTAGTTATGTATAGCTATCATAGTTATGCGGTAAGCAAAACATTCTGGATTGATTGTTGACTGTGAAGCATGATTGCTGAGTGAAATGTCACATATTGCTTCATTGTTCCCCTGATTAAGAGCACTTTTTTGTTGAATATTTTTAAAGAATCCCCAGATCAATGCAATTGGAAGAAAACCACCAAAAATATTTTTAGAGTGTTTATCTCCGACAAACTCAGACAAATCAGGGGAAAACTCTTATTTATGTCACTAATATTTTTTCAGTTAATTTTCAGGAATATAATTCAAGAAATTCTATGGATTAAAAGCACACAAAAGAAGAAAAACAAACAAAAAAACCTTAACAAGTAAACAAAAAACAAACCTGCAGGAAAAAGTCATAACATGGAAACACAAGAGAATCTATTATTTTCCACTCTTGCTCTCCTTATCCAACCAGATTCTCTCTCAAATCATTCGTAACAATTAAAGGTAGAATGGTGCCATGTCAGATTTGGCAGATATATGAGTGGATTATGTATACACAAAATATAATAGCAATGTGTTAATGGTGAGAATAGCTGGTAATGAAGCATCATTATGGCATTTTAATGTGTCTTAGCAGCACTGCTCCTATTGACTTGAAAGCAAACAGTGTCTTCAAGAGGTATAACCCAACCTGGGGTCTTTGTTGGAGGCACATTTTTACCACCGTATGGAAAAAAGCTGTTGGCAATACAGGTGTTTGGATTTACCGATAAATTGACAGTAGCAAAATAGTGTTTGCATTTAGGGAGCAAAGTTTCCTGGTAACAGAGATGCAGCAGAAGCATCAGTTTTACCACTACAAACAAAAGTGTTGTTATCTCTCCTCAGATACTAGTGCTTGCTGCAATTTAAATTTTCTTCTGGGTTCCTCACAGATTGCAGTCCAAGGCTATGTCTTCATTAGACACTCATTAAATCTGCAGATGACAGAAGACAGACTGTCAACAGGCCAAAGGGACAAAAAAAAGTTTAAGTATACTACACCTTCTGCTGTTTACAGAACAATACGGCCAAAGCTTGCTCATGATAACTTAAACATGTGTCTCAGCCACTGATGGACAGAAAAAAGAAATTTACTGATTTTGAAATATGGAATGAAATAACAAGATTTTCTTTTTTTGGCTTGCCTGAGTTTAGTAATCAGCTTGTTACAGTTAAAGTTTATGCCTAATCATATATTCAGCTAAATTAGGGGGGGGGGGAATGGCAATTAGACATTCAAAAAGAATCTCCACATGCATCCAGCTATCCAGTAGAAATTATTGTTAGAAAACCACATACTGAATTATATTTGGATTAGCCCGAAGTGCCTACAGTAAAGGACCCAGAGAGAAAAACACCCCACAATTCTTGCATTACCAAAGAGAAAGAAGACATACACTGGAGGCAATTGCTGATTGACAGGTTGATTGGGAATTTTGGGGGTTTTTCCTCTGAAATCCTATGCAGGTGCTTCCCCAGAGGAGAAACCTACTCTGTTAGTGGGTCACAGGTGAATACAAATTCAGCAGAAATCACTTAAGAATCCATTATCGTATCATAATAGCGAGAAAATGTTTAGTCCTTCTTTTTAATACCTGTTCAAAAACAGTTCACTGATTGATTCAAGGCTGCTGTCCTCTACTCCCCATGACATGGCAATTGCTTTAATACAGTTATACTTGAATTAAGCCACATTGCCTGCAGCTTGTCTCTTTTCCTGTGATGCCAGGCTAGACCTGATCTCAGCCTGAGGTGTGACCTGTAGATAAAACCTTGCTGAAGAGCACAATTTTCACACACAAGTAAAGAAGTCAAGCTCAACAGTGGAAGGCAGCTTCAGGGAGAAACCTGGGCATTGAGATTCCAGCCCTGCAGTTGCCACCCATACCTGAAGGGCCTTTACTACCCTGTAGGGAGAATATAGTCAATACCCATATGGTTCCCTATCAGGCAGGTGCCTTGACTTAGATTTTGGGGTGACCAAACTATTGAATATTGGGAATGAAGAGTTCAACCCTAAGTCTGTTCCTCACTGTCTCAGTGTCACTATGGGAGTAAAAGGATTGACTTAGGTGTCAGAATCACGGGTTTCAGTACAAAGAGGAAAACTTACTTTCTCTTAAATCACTCCTATGGTTAGTAAACACCTTTTGTATAATGAACTTGTTGTCACAAGAGTACTTTGTCAGCAAAGTAGCCTGTGATGGGATCTTCTTTTACAGCTTTCCTGGAGTGAAAGAAAGATTGCATTCACTGCTAAGATTTACAAAAATCCCTAAACTTTATTGCCGTCATATCAAATCACTGAATTTAATATTTTATTTGGAAAATTTTCTGCCCAAATTTGCACAATCATGTTTTCATTTTCCTCTCAGCTTTCTATTAGTTTGATACAAATCAAAGAAAATACTCTTCACAGAGAGCTGGCCTTTTATTACTTTCTATAAAAAGAAGGGCTGAGGTAGATTTACTGTTTCTTTGCATCTAGGACAATGCAATATTTAAAATCAGCAAAGCTTTTCAATACTACCTCATAAAAACAAGCTTGATGAAATACTTAACAGTGCTGGCTTGCTGCATTCTGCACTCTGAGGCCACACACAGCACAGGAGCTGACAGTAGGGCAGCTCATTTCCATCTCATTTACTTTTTTTTTCAAATAATGACCTGATCTTCTAAAAAATATCATTAGTTCTTGTAAAATACTAAAGCATTCTGAATACATGAGTATATGTAGAACAAATACCAACAAATGTAATGCTATTCAGCATAAGGGAAGGAAACTTCATTTATCACAATGGCTGGGCTTAGGAACATTAACAAACCTCATTTTTCTTCTTTGTCAGTCGAAACTTACTTTGACTCTGTTTTGTCTCTGTAACTTTGAGAGTTTAACGTAAAAGCTTTACAACAGCTGTGACTGAGCTCATAGAATGCTGCTTTTGATTTTCCTTCATTAGAGGTTTAGGGCCGATCTAGATAGACGCTAAAAATTAAATGCATGAAAGCTGCTTCAAAAACGCTTTACCTTCCACAGGATCATCCCTTCTATGCATAAATTTTGACAAGAAACCCCTGCTCCTACAAGTGTCCTCCAGACCATTTTTCTAACTTTTTTTTTCTCCATTAGCAATGAGCTCATTTCCTGTCTGTTGAAAGCTTTGAACCTGGTGCAGCACCCTTGCAACTGGACCAGCTGAAGTTTTGCCTCCCTCTCAGCAAAGAGGTGATGTGTTGCTGGGAGCCACAGGTACAGCCCACAAGACAGAGCGTGTATCACAGCTCTGCTCCCTGTCTTCTGTGCAAAAACAGGGCAAAGGCTTGGGAAGGGGGGAGATTAAGCCAGGCTATTCAGGCCCTGATGTAGTGCTGTATTTATACAGGTCTCACACTGGTAAGTTATATGATAAAATGTTTATGCTTCAGTATTTATGTGTGTTATGTCAGCTAAATTAAGGGGTCCAACAGTTCTGGCATAAAATAAGTAAGCACAACACAGCATAATGAAATAAGGCCCTGTTTTAAAGTGTCTGATGTCAGCTTGATGTGCTAGCTTTCATAAATAAAGTAATTACTTAATCCTTTACTATATGAAAGTTCTGACCTGGTGCTTGAGTGTACACACCTTACTTATATATCTTTTGACAGTGACTATACCTTTATATCACATAAAACAGAGACATTCAAAATTACACAGAAGAGCTTAAAGAAAAAATGTTTTAAAAAGGTAAGGTCAAAAGATAAACATGTTTTACAAATATAATGGATATTAGCATTCTACTTTATTCCAGTGAAATATCTGTGTCTAAGGTGCACGGCTGACACATGAATTCATATCTGCTCCTTGCTAGATGAAGAACTGGATGCCAGACTATTCCTAAGACAATAGCAGAAAGGTACATTTAAATATCGTTGCTACACTTAAGTTAAACTTACTTCCTTTCTCTGTTCCAACTTTGTATTCCAGAGGCAACAGCTAGCAAAAACAAAGTAAAATAACAATAGCTAAACAAAGAAACCAATAACCATTCTCCCCAGAAAATGAAAAAAATATTATTAACAAAACAAAAAATAGCAAAACCAAAAAGTAAACAAAAACATTCCAAAATCAGAAAAAAAATTGTACATATCTTAATTTTAAGACTGGAATAAGAACCAGCTCATCCTACTGCTCTCAGGGTAGTACATCACACACGGAAGGACTTGCCTTGAATTTCTGGGTTTCTGAAGAGGACTGCTGAGATTCCTGAGCCATTGACAGCAAATATATTTTAGAATCCCACCTAATTCCGATCTTTTAGCACTTGTAAATTTTTAAAATAAAAGACAATGGAGGAGAACATATGAATACTAAGATGCTGTACAGAATATTTGTATGAATCTTATTGGGAGCTGGACAAAATAACTGGTTTAAATATAAAAAGATTAGTTGGAATCATTAGGCAAGCTTATGCAAACACTTTGACTTCTATTTCTTTCAGAAATTAAAGATCCATTTCAATGAATTTCTTCCCATTAAATTAACATTGTTTTAAGAAAGCAGGGAGAAAGGTTTTTCCAATACAAAAATTCTTTATCTATGGAATCACAGAACCAATCCCAGAACTGCTGAGACTGCAAACAGCTCTCAAGACTGTCTTGTCCTGCCCAAAGCAGGGTCAGCTGGAGCAAAATGCTGAGGGCCATGTCCATTTGGGATTTGTAGATCTCAATGGATAGAGACACTACACAGCCTGTCTGGGCAATATTTGTTTACTCTCATGTCTCATTGTGTTGAGGTTATGAACACTCATTATAATCACTCTCCTTACTTTTGAACAGAATTTGCTCTATTTCAATTTGTTCCCTCTGCCTCCTGTCCTCTCCCTGGGCATCATCTTCCTCTCTCATTTTCATTCCCACCCATCAGGTATTTATACACAATACTCAGATCCCCCCAGGCCATCTCTTGACTGAGGAAGCCCAGCTTTCTCAGCCTCTCACTATAAAAGGGATCATCCAATTCCTTAATTATCCTTATGGCCCATCACTGCACTCAGTCCAGTAAGTGTACATCTTACTTGCACTGAGGAACCCCGAGCCTGACCCAGCACACCAGATGTGTATCACTGGAGCTGGACAGAGTAGGTGGATCACCAGCTCCAACCTGCAAACAACACACGTCCTAAAACAAGCCAGGATGGTGCTGACTGTCAGTATTTAAAAACTGATTTTATATTTCAGGTATGTATTTTTATTATTGGCATATTGCCATCTTTTAGCTTTTCTGTTTTATTGAAACGTTAACAGTCATAAAAGGGAAAGAAAACGCAGTAATTAAAATGGTTTCAATTTATAGGAGATGACGACAGATAATTCTATATATTCTAGATATTCAATAAGACCATACATACATTCATTAAGTTGTAGTAGACATACTCAGGATTTATATGACCAAAAATGATTGTTGATGGATATTGAGAGACAATATTAAGGACAAAGAGCATTACTAGTAAGGAGTAAGTAGAATAAAAAAAACTTATGTCTGGTAATGATTGTATTAATTGTAGCTTGACATCCCTATCCACTTCATCTTTTAGCTGCATAGTATAAATTTGTATTCCAGTCATGTACTCGTGGCATCATTTTTGGAGGAGAGACTTCTGTAATTTTTGAGTTGTCTTTCTGTTTCAAGAAAACATGAAACGTAAGCAAAATGTCTCTCTTCCTCATTTTTTGGAAAACATTAAATATTGCATAATCCATTGTTACAATGTATTCACACATTTACAACTCGGGTTTATTACAAATGTTTTTCAAGACATGGAACATGTTTCTTCTTAATTTTAAGAGGTCAACTAACTGCAACAGTTACATCAAAGTGTTACAAATATTTATTTTAGTATAGGATTTGGGGGGATAGGTTTTTCCTTCATATTTTGCTGTTGTTGAGTTTATTCCTTAATGGCTATTCATCATTCATTTTGTTTTTCTTGTAGGTAATTTTACCCATCTGTCTCATTAGATAAGAGAAATAGATGGAAAGCAAGTCCTGAACAGAAAGGATACACAAGGCGACACACAAGAAGGTCCCACATAAACCTTTGTGACTTCTCAGCAGCAGGGGGATAAAAGTTGGATGTACTGTAAGGCATCACAGTAACTGAATCTGTAGTGACCTTTTGCATTGATCGGACTGCTCTCCTTCTCCATAGTGCCAAAGAAACTACTGCTGCTCCCTGGAAGATGTTGAGAATCACCCAGGTCACTTGTTCTGTGCATTTTTTTTTCTGCTTCTTTCTTCTCTTGAGGCTGACAGCGTTAAGAACAAGTACTGTGTTTTGAGACTTCCACAACCTCATGCAGACACAGTCAGGTTAAACAAGAGGTAGACCAAGGCACTCAGACTTAGGGAGACCTAATATCTTTACAGATTACTGTCCTCCTATAATGCCTCTACTCCCCTTATCTGTTTGTGAGGATCAAAACCTAAGAGAGGAATTAGAAAAACTAATCCATATCAGAGAGCCTGAGTAAAATAGAATGAACTATATGCAATAGAAGAAACAGTCTACAAGCTCCACCTTTTTTTGTAAACTATATGTGTTACCACCACCAAAAATAAGTTACTCTAATTTCTGCCTTACAACACAAGATTCTGCGGTATAATGTCTTCTCTTTGGTTCTGTCCCCTTATTTCTTTTTCCAGAGGGTTCTAATTCCCAGTCAATTAATACTGAATACAAGAATTAACTTAGCAGGATAATTTGTAAAGTTCTTTGAAACTCAGTGTAAAGCATTTAATAGGCAATTGTTCCTTTCTCGATTAAAAAAAAAAAAAAAAAAAAAAA
>VZRN01004650.1:262928-351368 GCA_013397935.1 Dasyornis broadbenti | reverse complement strand
ACAAAAAAAAAACAAAAAAAACAAAAAAAAAACCAGCCCAAAACATATTTCTGAATTGGGCTTTATATTATTACTCTTTGTAGTGCAACAGCAAAACATTGCTTTTACTGCTGTGAAAAAAACAATTCTTTCTCCTTTCTTCTCTAGTCTCCTTTCAAATGTTTTTCTGAAATTTATACATCTTGAAGATATTTACGAGCTATTGGAGAAAAAGAAAACAAAACAAAATAAAGCTTTTCCCAAGGTTGTATCAATGATCCTATTATCATTCCATTTCTTCCTCAGAAGAAGTAAATAATCCATTTAACGTTGATCCTGCAAACAAATGGCTTCACTTACAAAACCCAGACTGTGGTTTCAGCATTTTGGCCTACAGTCATACAAGTCAGATTGCAGCTGCATGTGCCCACTTTTGTTGAAAAGTCTATTCTGGACTTCCCTCTACAAACTATAGATCTCTATAGAACATTCTGTATTCCTTGCAGCAGTACTAAGTTTCCACATCAGATCTGGGTCCCTTAGATGTATTTTTAGCTTGGCAATCTCAGAGGGTTTCCCAACTAAAACATAGTGCAGATTCAGAAAATTACTGAAATATAAATTTAATTATACATTCTAAAGCTGATTTAAAAGTTGATTAGACTTGGCTTTTGTGATAATGAGCGTTAGTTCTAATAATGTTTCCTGATTGTCATTTTAACAAGCGATCATACATTTATCTTTTTATTATCAATTTAAAATAGCTTTCCAAATTCTGCTTAATCTGCAGTCTCTTTGAGAAGTTTGTGACCTTTCTCTCAGGAGGTGCAAAGACACGCAGTGAGCTTGTCAGTCTGCAAAGGTGGAGCAACAGGCAACTCTGGCAGAGGATCAGAGTGAATGGCTGAGGAGAGGACAAGAAACCATCTTATTTTTGTTTTGCCTTCTGCATGCATGCAAGCAAGGTGCATTTGCCTGATTAGAAGTGGTCCACTTGCACATCCATGTAGTTCCCAGTACTCAGTTCTGCCGTGAATTTTTCTACTATCACATTTTCCACCAGGGAAACTACCCAGGGAGCATTAAATCTAATCCTCTTGCAAAATGAGGAGGGTGATGATGTTATGATATATTTTAGCTAACTAACAATATCAGTGGGAAGATCTGGTGAGCAGATGGAAATTCTGCCCCGGAGCATCCATGAATAATGGTCACTCTTTTAACAATAAATTTTGTGGGTAACAGTGAAAATAAACCTGATGGAACCCGAAAAACATAGAACTGGAAACCTGTTTTATTCTAAAGTACTTTCTTTTTCTCTGTGTTTCCATCAGAGCAGAACCTGTGGAGTCCTTATGTAGAATTTTGGTTTGCCAGGCAATGGAAAGACGCAAAACAAAGACAATCGGTGGGTGGAATTGTGGCATTAAGGGTGGACATCCCAGGATAGGCCTCTAAAAGCTTAGACTGAATTTGCTCATGTTTTCAGATGAAAAGATTTACTTGCAATCTCCAAAAGATTAGTAAAGGATAGCTCTTGCTTTTTCAAAGCATAGCTACTGGGAAATTTTAGCTGGACAATCTTAACAAGGTTGCTCAACAGGACGAATTCCAAAATCTAGCAGAAAATACTCCAGAAGGATAATAGCCACAATTCAACTGAAAGCATCATTCCCAGTGGCGAAAATCCATCAGGCATAAAATATATTAAATATATAGAAAGATCAGAGGCCTACTATAAATTCATACAGGAGTGCTCTTGTAAAGACAGGTCTCACTTCAGGATGTGTCCCGGGAGGTCCTGCATAGGACGAGACGTAGCTACCTCTGCCCTGTTCACTGGTAGCACGGAGTCCCTAGTTGAAGGATTCAGGCTCATTTTGGATGTCTTAAGAATGATGCTGGCAAACTGCAGATTCCAGAGGGGAAAATGGCAGAAAATGTGGACATGCAAAGAGTTTTAGAAAGCATGACTTAGGAGAAAACTAGAAGATGTGTTTAGTCCAAAAAAAGAAATGGTCAGATTAGTAGAAAATTATTTAAAGAGCAGCTAGAAAAAAAGGAAGATGGTTTGTTCTTCATACATACAGGAGGAAGGACAAGTAGAAAACAGCAAAGACTTTAGGTTTAGAGCAGTAAATGTGCTCTAATGAAGAGTAATGAGGCACTTCACCAGGCTACCCAAGGATGTGATGAACCATTCTTCATTGTTTTTCAGAACAGATTAGACAAGCATATGGTAGTTTTACATGATCCAGCTTCAGCGCAATAGATGGAATGAAATGTCTTGAACTCTGGAGATTCCTTCTGACAACATATGTCTGTGATCCGTTCCTCTTTTCTTGTTACCCTGAAATGTACTTTCAAAACACCACAGTGCTTGCACTTTTTTTGAAAAAGGATTATTAGCAGTAAGAGGCAGCATACAATGCCAGATTAATTTTGAAAATAACACAAGCTAAAGTATTCTGTTATGCTTCTTCTGCAATATGCTAAATGATTCCTTCATTTGAAGTATATCAAGAAAGAAAATTTTCAATGCCATACATTCACCTAAGGCATATCTCCACTGCAATGCCCTTTTTCTCTTAACTGCAATAAGAAAGGATTTTAATCAAATATCCTTAAAAAGATATCTGATGAGTAAACCGCATATATTTAAATATAGCAGAAGCAGGCATGATTAAGTGCATAAAGAATGGAGGTTAAAAGTGGCTACAATAAAAGGTTGAGCAAAAATTAATTTTAGTGTGTGCTTTGTATAATACTGCATAAGGTACTCTTTTGTTTCGTTGCCTCTTTTTTGGGACCTTAATTTTCTGTTAGTCACTGGCTTACATCTTATCTCACACCATAACGGCTGAAATTAATGGGATAAAAGTACTCCATTCAAAGACAAATTATCATTTTACTGATCTACTTCACTGAGTACAAATTCCCTCTGCTCCCAATAAAAGCTTTAGAGCAGTAGAAAAATGCTAGTTAACTAAAACTGTGTTTCTTTTCTTAGACCATAAAATTTTCATTTATTCTGTCAGTAATACCCTTGTGTAAATACAGCAATTTTGAAGCCTTTCAGTATAGTGTGATACATATTTTGGCATTGTTGCATGTCTGGTTTTCTTCCATGGTACTTCAATTTTGTGGTTCAGTGAGCAAAAGTAAGAGTTCTCCTGAAGGCCTTGTGCTCAAAACAGTCAGGGGCGTGTTGCCTGTTGAAACAGTCAATCTTTTCCCTTGATGAGAGTGTCCATCCACTGTTTTTAGGAACTACATCTTTGTTTAAATTTGCATTGGTTCTTACCAGCAACTTCTTTCACGACAATGAAAAGCTGAAATAGACAGCTAAACAAGAGAAAGAATTTTCAGGATATGATAAAAAATGTTGGAATACAAAGGGTTTTAACATTTGTACAGGAAGTTTGAATTGAAAAAACTGAGAGACTTCATCAGGTATTTGAGGTTGCAGCTCCTCTAAAATGACAAAAGAGATAATCTTTGTGCATGATTTAAGCTTGTAGATAGAGATCAAGATCTCCTTTGAAGGAATAGAGTATAGATTAGCTATAATTTCCCAAATACATACAATTCCTTCTACTGCTGGCTGGGGCAAGATGTTCCCTGTTGTGATTAGAAAAGATGAGATCTTTGATAATGTTAATCCTTCATATCAATCCATAAAATGAAGCATTACTTGATAAAGGTTTTACCATGCTCTGGAGAGAACTTAAAGCTCTGCACACTCCTCATGTAACACAGAACCAGAGCTAAGCAAAGCTGTAGCTAGAGCAAAGGACGATGTAGCAATGGCCAAGGCTGGCAGAGCAAAAACGGGTACCAAGCCTCCACATTTTCTATGCAACTCATCAGAACTAAGGCACACTGGAAAGCGATCAAGTGAATTTCTAGGTCAGTAAAGGCAAAGACAATTTTCCAGGGTGAAAAACGGGATGTCATTTGGTCATTTTTGGCAGCCCTGGAAATTTAGCCACTTACCATAAACAAGAGCTCAAGTTAGGGATTTCTGTGGGAACAAAGGAAAACCCAAGCTCCTGACACAGACATTGTCTCAGCTATTGCAGGTTAAGCAGCAAAAGAAAATATCCACTGGATTAAGTCCACTTGAAATGAAGTTCTTTCATTTCAATCCTACAAGTGGCACAGGACAAGCCTACAATTAACTTGATTTAATTAATACAGTACCCCTAAAAGTTTAAATACAATAATATTGTTTTTTGAGAATCAGATAAAGAAAGCAGAAACTTTTGCTGAATCCTTGAGGAAGTTTTAAGTACATAAAACAGTTAATGTGCTGACAGGTGGTAAAAGGCTATTTCTGTACATGCAAGATTGGAGAAATCCAAGTCTTCTCCTTATAATGACCTTCTACCTCCCTGGTATAGGTGAAAGTGGATCAGAATAGATGCAACATTATGTACTTGCCAAGGAAAGGCCTTCAGGCTGTTCTCCACTGTAACACTATTTCCAAAAAATAATGCAAATGGATAATATAAACTGTATTTCCAAAAATAACATAAATTCAGTCTTTATAAACTATTAATCAAGTCTGATTTAATGGGATCATTATATCTGGCATTCTGCATGTGCTAATAGCATCTAATGCACAGATGCTTTTTTTGACTGTTGAATGAATAATGATCTGGGATTCAGGTTTCCTTAATGGTTCCTTAATATCAGCCACTTTGCTAGAGCTGCAAATAAAAATACATGACATTTATTTTATATTAGCAGTATGGAAAATATGTACGTTTGTAATCAAGGTAATATTTGACAATGTAGACTTAATGACTTTTACTGAAGAGGGAATGATTATGAAGAGCAGTGCTTCCAGCATGTATATGGAGCGCTGTCACATTGAAAAGTGATGAGAGAATAAGCAAAACGTTGATAAGATACTATGAATTTACACAGTAAAATGAACTGCTTCTTTCTGAAAGGAACTGTTCCTTAGAAACCAAGCAGAAAAGACAGGAAAGCAAGGACAGAATCAGAACTTCTTGTGTTTTCTGCCATGTTGTACAATAGGTAGAGGAAAAACAAAACAAAAAGACAGTAAAAAAAACAGAGGACCGTATACAATATATTTATAACTCTTATTGATTGATGAAGTTAAAATTATTGTCTGTTAACCAAAATTCCTACCTGTGAAATTTGTGTCCGTCATCTGTATAATACATAACTTTACAGTCTCTTACAAGTTTTTCTGCCATGGAGAAAAAGATGTAAACAAACCCCACCAAAATCACAAGTATAAAAAAAAATACAGATCTTTTCTGTGTTGCCATCAGAAATCTGACTTCAGCATGCACAGGCATGTAAAAGAGCATGAATACTGCTCAGCAACTATGAACGAGCCACCCACACGTGAGACAAGACAGTTCAGCTTGCATATGCCTAAACCTAAAGCTCAATCCTCAAGAATTCATGACTATCAGCCATTCCTAAATAAAAGTTAATGCAAGGTATAAACTTACAGTACAAGCACAAATTGTATTGTTACACACAGGCACTGATATAATCGTAGCAAATGTTCGTGATAGTTACCCTGATTTTATGCAGATGCACATATCATAATGAGACAGGGTCAGCCTGTATTTATGGGCAGACATTGCCAAGATCACTCCTAATGGTGCAACTCAAGCTTTCAACTGTTCTGCCTATGCTTGTTTGTGTCAGCAAATCACTACAAGGAAGAAGGGAAATTTAACTTCCTCTAAAAATAACTTTAGAGAGAACTTAATTCTGAATATGCTCTCACACTCACGAAGGAGGATGTCCACACTACGAAATGACAGAGCCGTTGAGAGGGTTGGTGACAAGGCCATTCCATTCGATTTCAAAACTGCTCCATACAAAAATTGAAGCTGTCAGTACTGGGATGGGACTTGATATCCAATCTATGTTTAAGTTACAGATTGGTTTAAGTTTACCACAAGTAAATACAAGACCTTGGTTATGCTGCAACTAGTGATACTAGAGGTACAATCATAATAAAATAAACCATTAAAAACATCCTTACTTTTGCCACTTCAATAAGTAGTTGTGACTATATCCAAGTAAAAGATCAAGTATGAAGTATGAGCAGTGACAGTTGTATTTCTGAAAACAATGCATGAATAAAACTGATAATATCAAATTTAGATTGTGAAAGCAGAAAGGTGACAGATTTGGAAGGTTAAAGTGGCAGTCTAAAAGCAAACTTTTAACAAAGTTAAGAAATATTCTTATCTTGGGGCTTGATTTCACACACACATATATAAATACTCATCTCAAGAAAATGTGTCTTAATGTTAATTAATTTTGTCAGACTGAAAGATTGTTCAATCTGGGTTCTTTTAAATTTATGGATCATTAGTCTCTTATCTTTTCATTATGGTCTCCTGAGAGGAACCATCATAAAGTTAAATGAACACAGTAGGAAATTATTACAAGCCTCCTTTCCCTTTCACCCCACCTGCCTCACTGGAGGAGACAGGGTATCAGTGCATTCATTCTATACAACAAATGATAAATATCTTATATGATTTAAAGTCTCTAAGGATCTGCTTTTTTTGTTATTTTATAAGTGCTGTAATTAGTGAAAAAGATAAAATATATGGATTTTCCCAATCCAATAAATGAAAGTTAACAACCCCACAGCCCAATTTAGAGATTTCTGCACACACCCAAAAATGTTCATGCTTCAAAATATATGTTTCACTCTTTAGCCTTAAGCCTATTTTTATGACTAACTGAAACACTATTCACTACTTCAGAGAAGTACACCAGTATGCCAGTAATAAAGTAACCACAAAATTCGGTTTTTGTAAATCATACTGACAGGAAATAAACTCTAAGAAACAGTGATCCTTCATATACTAAAATAAGCCCACAGCACTTATTGTAAATGTTATAATACACAACTTGTATTCGCTCAAGGAAAAGCAGTAGCTTTTTAAAATGCAGAGCTCAATTTTCTTTGGAATCACATTTTCACTTGCTAGACTTTTCAGCAGTATTCATCAGAAATGTTTCAGGGTTTTCTTTGTTTGCTTGTTTTATTTATTGTTTCCATTTTTGTTTCTCTTGCCTGCTTTAAAATATATTAAAAATATCTAAAAACAGGACAAAGAGGCATTTCACGCACAGAAAGTTCAGCAGCCTGAATGTTTGTGCTTCTGCACTTTATCTCCTGCAAACAGTTGCCTCCTTGACAAGAGGCATAATTCACTATAATAAAACGATACAAAGTGCAACTGCTAGGAACATGGAGAAGAAAGCAATTAAGTGTTCACAAATGTAATTTGAGAGGTCCATGGTGCACAAAGGTGATTTATAGTTAATACCGAACCAAAGAGACACCCTTGGCTGTTGGATAAAAGTAATGGCATTTTCTAGTCATAATTTTTTGCTGTTTACCAGATGGGACAGGAGAAAATTCGATTTCACTCACTGTCCCAGAGATTTTAACACTGAGATCAGCAAGAGTCATGCAGTACCTGATAAGCTGGCCAATCTTTTTCATGATCATTTGGTGCAGCTTGTGGCAAGATACTGCAATCAGAAGTCATAGCTAAAACAAAACTCAGCAGTCAGTGTAATCAGACATTGTCAAAGTCAGCAGCAAGTGTGCTAAGTGGATATACTATTTTTAAAATCTGCCACTGGGGTCTCTGTAGTGTTATTGAAGGGAAATGACAATCGATGACAGAATCAAGTACTCCTTTGGATGGATGTTGCACTTGATTGTATAAAGATAGTGGTCATATCTTACACAACTACAGCTGTGGTTAATGACTCACATGATGTGCAGATAAAATACCTCCTGACCTTAAGGCATAAAGAAAATGCACAGTTTGAAAAAACCAGAATATCATTCTGAGCCTTTTAAGTTTCATGCCTAAGGAGCCTTACCAATATAATTTATTTCAGACTTCCTCTGTAGAATTGAAGGCAGAAAGATAACATGGCACATGGAAGTTTTCAGAGAAACTGAAACTTTTCAGACTTATTTCAATTTAGTCAGATAAGTAAGAATTGAATTCTGATGACCACTGCTGCTGCAGTTTTGGTTATGTGCCTGTGATCTGGTAATTTGCAACAGATATGTGTACCTATGTACTTCTGTGCCTCAAGTCCAGCCTTCTACTTTAAACTCCTTCCTACAAAAGTTCACACAAGCTGCAAGACGTCATTGAAATGAGAGAGCAAGAACCACACATTCAGACCTGCATTAATGGACAAACTAAACCAACAATGAAATATTAGTTGAAATACAAACTAAATAAAACTTCAACAATATTTTGGTCACACTGAGTTCATTCGTGCCAGAAACTGGCTGACAAGACCTTTGCAGACAGGAGTTTCAGTCTTAGTATCCCACTTTTTCAGTTTTACTATAGCACCTAAATCTTTAGAGCTTGTACACATGGTGCAAAAATACCTAAATATCTAAAGTCTTGCTGTACTTGAGTATTTCACAAAACTACAAAGTGGCAAAGACTGATGAAACCAGGAAAGGAGAACATCCTCATGATGCAGGAAATCTCTGTAAATATGAAGGTGATGTGACTGACTCCTGATGCAGTCTATCTGCTGCTCCAGCTGCAGAGACCTGGAAGACAGAGGAGGTATCTTCCTTCCCTCCTCTCTTGAGATGGTAGCTTGTTTATTTAGTTCATATTCACTTCACCTAATGTAGGAGCAGGATTAAGCAGAAAGCAAGAAAAAATGTAAAGGGACATAAATCATCTACACCAAATGTTTATCTTCCTTCACTCCCTAGAGCACTCAGCAACTTGGGACAACTGGGCTGTTATTTTAGACACCTCAGAAAGATCAGGAAAGAACCTAGATAGAACCCTTTGTCCTTTGGCACAAAAAATTGGTGACATTTTTGTTTTAAAGATACCAAGCAAGAAAATTAATTGAAGGAATATATTTGGGCAGGTTTCAAGGAGATCTCTAGTTTCACAGGTTTGCAGTTTTGTGAAGGATACTCATTGGTCAAGGAGAATTTGCAAACAAGGATATTGTCCAAACCTCCTACTCAAATGATTTCTCTGAAATAATTGACAAACTAGAAGGCACTTCTAAATGCTCAGTTTATCCTTCTTTCACAAAGACTAAACAACTCGTTAGTGGTCTATATTTAATTATATTTAATTTTTAATTAATTTAGAAATTCGATTTTCTCTGAGGAGAGGCCTTGGCTAGCCTTGCTCTAACTAACCCACTACAGGGAACAGCTGAGCCCTGTAGCCAAGGTGCTGGCAACTCTGGGAAATCATATTTAAGAAAAGGCATAAAAAAGCACTCAACCAGACTCTCTCAGAGAGAGGAAAAGGGAACTAAAAAAGTAAAACAAGCTGCAAGGTCAGAAGAGAAAAAGGATGAGGAAGAGGCAGTGCAGCAGAAGCTGGAGCAGGTATTCACACTGCAGCCTGCTGCGAGTCCGTGGAGGAGCAGGATAACTGTGAGAAGCAAGAAGCAGCAGCAGCAGCAAAAACCTGCTGTGGACTAATGGTAGCCCTCGCCATTCTCCCTGTGCCACTTGAACTGAGGGTGGAGGAATCTGAGTTCAGCAGGGCTGAGAGGTAGGAAAGCCGGTGAGATTTTTCATCCTGTTTCCTTCCCCTGTCTGACAGAGGAGGGAGAATGAGTGTTAGTAGCTGGGTGCGCATTTGGCTGATAGTCTGGGAATAACCAAAACAGAACAGGTGGATCAACAAAAGTGGTGGAAACCGGTAAAGAGTACAAAACATCTGTCTGGTAGTCAGAAATATCTAGCTGTGTGCTTCAGGACAAATCTTAGCTGCATTTCCCAAGAGATAGGAAACATTTAAATCAGGCGTGTTTATCTGTAAAAGCAATTGTAAACGCTTATCTTTTACTTTTCTTTGGTAGCATAACATCAGAAAGCCAGGTAAGAAAACCCACTGAAATAATAAATTCTTTGAAAATTTAACTCGGTTTGAAAAGAGCAACAACACCCCATATGCAAGGCAACAGCTACAAATGATCACTGAAGTATTATGTTGGGAACCTGGTTGTACTGAAGCAACTCCTTGCACACATCAGAGGGTAAATGAACAGGGTCATATACACCTATTGTTAGAGTGATAAATGCTATGAGTGTACAGAGCAGAAGGTATTAAATTTCCTTGGAGGACAGAGTGCAGCTTTAGACTAAGGTTGTCAAATTATGATTACATATAAATTATAGTGGCAACAAGGGAAGTACTAAGTCTGCCGAGCTGAGATTAGCAACAAAAAAATCCTATTAAACGTGTGCATATGATGAGAATTTAATGACTGCATAAGTCTTCTAAAGTTTCTAAGATATTCCTTACAAATAGCCAGATGATTTTCAGGGATAGGTTCAGGCAGATTATAAATCTAAGATCAATATAATTCACACCACTTATGATTGCCTAACATTGGTTAGGCACATTTATACTGAAAATGAAACTTTCATTTGAGACTCTGGGGGAAAAGCTGTGTTATGAATCAAGTCTAAAGTTACATTAAGAGAGACAAGATGTTGCAGCTGTATAGCCATGATTTTCTCAGCATACTGTTTATTCCAGTGATACTAAAAACTAGTTTAATTTTAAACAAAAAGGTCAGAACCATGTAAACCCATGCCTAACTCAGATATACACTGATGTGTGGGATTTTAAACCATACCACTTCCAAAACTAATACTTCTAGATGTACTTCCAAATGAAAAGCTCTGTCCAAATTTTTTTTAGAATGTGACTACGCACATTACATGAATCATAAATCAGCATACTATTACCAATGCAAAGGGCACTTTCAACTGACTGACAGGCTGTTCTACCCAGGGACAATGACAAAGAGCCACAGAACAGTATTAGGTAGGAGGCAAAAATGGATCTTGGTCAAAGGAGTCAAGACATGAACATTTGCTGTACAGTAGAATTGGATTGTACTTGAAGAAAGCTTTTGGTTCTTCTTCTGTTCTTGATAACTTTTATCATTAAAAAGAGAAAAATACTGGTGCCAGGAAACATAAGCAGGACTCCTAGAAGCAGAGCCACTCACCTTATTTAAATCAGTGGGTGAGCCACGCTTTTTACTGTTTACCTGATTTTGATTTTTATATATCCATTTGCTTGCAAAGGATTGACCTGGAAAAGGGACCACAAAACAACAAGATCTAGAACAGCAACACAAAATTTATCAGAAATACAAGTCTTTATCTCTTGATAGATGTTTATATCTACAATAAATTTATTTAAAACTAAATCTTTCTAATAAGAAAATCACCTACTAACCTAAAATACATCTGATCATCTTTCAACATAAACACACTAGCTACATGTCTGTAAAAGAAAATTTAAAACAAAAAAGGTATATGACCTGTGTTTTAATATGTTTAACAAAAATTTATTTATCGTATGTTAAATTATCACATATCCAGGTTCCAGCCCAGACAGGGTTAATTTTTGCAGTAGCCAGTAGCAGCGTGGCTGAGACCCAGACATTATTCTGTATCACCTGACATCGTTTCTGGGGGTCGAGGCAAGCAGTCCCTTCTGGTTGAATAGCAGGACGGGAACAGTCAGGTATTGTTGGGCTCCACATGGTGAGCATTCACGTGTGAATTGTTTGCCTCCCTTGTACAGTATTTTACTAATGTTGCTGTTACTGTTTGGTTTCTTATCTCATTGCTGTTTCCAGTAAATTGTTTTTGTCTCAACCTGTGATCTTTACCTTTTGTGCCTCCAGTTCTCCTCTCCATCCCAGGGCAGGGGGAGAAGGAAACATGAGGGGAGGGTGAACAAGCGGCGCATTGTTTGGAGTGCTTCAGTGGGAACACTAAGTTGGAGAACACCATTCCTAAACCAGCTCCAGATAAGATAATTTACTGTTATAAATCAGTAAACTTTCTTTCTTTAATTGCAATATTCTGCAGTCTTAGAAAGTAAAATTACTAATCACATACAGTTGTTTCCCCTTGATATATATGTTACTATTTTTCTTCTCATTTAACTTTCTTACTAATTCCACCAATCAAAAAGATTGAAATTACTGAAGTCGTATCCCATGTTGCAGATATCATTAGCAGCAGAACCACCGACTTATTGTCATATTTTCTGTTTAAAATTAAACAAAACTTGAATAAAATGAGGAATTTATTCCAGAACAAACTGCAGCCTACGTACAATTTTACATCCCTGCAAAATTCAGCCAACTGTAAACACACAACATACACAAAACATACCTTTGAAATTCTGGAAGAGGGGCATTAGTATTTTAAGTAGGATAAGTTTTCAAATATTCTAAGAGAGTATCCCATCATATATTAATAAACATGGTATAAATATTTTTAAAATAACAACAAAAGAGTTTTTCATTTAGGAAAAGTCAAGGACTGGGTAAAGTTGTAGTTCTACAATAAAAAGCGCAGTTATTACAATTCATTCTGTATGACTGGCTTTGGTTTTTTTTTTCATTTTCTGGCTTTGTATTTGTTAGAGATTATGCATTCTTCATCTCATGATATCTTTTAAAATAGATGTCAAGATGAACCTTTTTACCATTCTTTTCTGTCTCACAAACATCATTTTTACCAGCCTTCACTGAAATGACACCTATTATTAATTCTGCTTAGTTACCTACACAACTCCAAGTTTGGCCTTATGCTTTGCCAACTGAAAATCCTCAATAGACTGAGTATTTTGAATCACTGCAAAAGTGCTCTCTCATTTGTGCTCTGAAAAGCTCCCACTTCTCCTTTTTCCTTCAGATTAAGAGAGACTTTTTTTTTATCATCTCTGGTTGGAATGAAAATGCAGAGGTTTAGATTTCAAAAGGCCTCCTATTGTAGGCTTTCTGAGATTCAGCCATGAGTGCTTTCCTGTTATTTGGTGTGAAACAGTGGTAGGCACTAAGTGGGTTCTTTTATATTGTGATTTAAGAGGAAGGTTTCAAAAAAGAAAATAGAGAATAATGTAAGGATACATGAGGATATATGTAGCCTTGACATGAAGAAAAACCTAGAAAAAAAAAAGTGGAACTCTGAACAAACAAAAATGACAAGCTCAGATATGTTTTTTCCTTGAAGCCAAATGTGACATGCAGTAACCAAAGCTTAGTAAAATCTCAGTGCCTATGCTGATTAGACTACAACCTTTTTTTCTTCACACTTCAGGCAGTGCCCATTCTCAGATCCTTTTGCAAATTATGCATATACATGTTTTTTGAAAAATGTGATTTCATGCTGCAATGGCAAGTTTCTTTTCTGTTGTTGTTCTGGTGCATGGCAATAATCTCTGCTAAGTCTGAAAGATGAGAGAAAATAACAATTAAGACTTTAATTGACCTTAAGAAATTAAGGCCAGTCTTCTGTGGCAGAAAACACATGGCTGAGCCCCACATGTAAAACAGTGATGTTCACATATATAAACGTGTATTTCCAAATAATTAGGTTACTCCTTCAGATAAAATAACCCAAGATTTGGCTTTATGTGTCAACAGAGCAATACTCCTACAGGAAATCAATCCTGCCTCTACCACGTATGGTTTGGTCACACTGAATCTCTGCATAGCCTATTTCCTCTGCCAATATCTAACACTCTTCACCCAACCCAGCCTGCCTTACCCCACTCCACAGTTGCACAGTATCAATGATATTTGTTTCAACCTTCAAATCATGTACCTCTTCAATATGGATAACAAGCATCATGCATTGCAAGTGATTTTGTGGAATTTACTGTTCTGTTTATTCTCTATAGTTTAATTGGAACCAGGTGTGCGAGGACTCCAGTCAATGCAGCACAGACATGGTAAAATGTGCATTAATTTGATATTTAGCTTGCTTTCCATTTTCAAAAGCAACATTTCCTACAATTTCCTAACAATTTTTCCCAACTTCAACCACCCAGAAGAGAGAAACAAAACTGTCAGATACAGCCTGGTGGTTCCTTCATTTTGAGACAGAGGGTCAGAGGTGTGAGAGCTCTGCATAGTTCATTTACCTCATGCAGGTGTGAGAGTACCTCATATGCAGCAGCTTTGGTGTGGGATCCAAAAAAGGACCTTGGGGGCTTGGAAAACAAAATTATGTTGATTCACTGGCCCGCACTTATGTCTGTAAAAGTTTGATCCACAGCACTTTCACACAGGAAGAGAGTCTGTTTTGTCACACAACTGACTCATAATATCAGAAATTGAGCTATAGGTTATTCTCATGTACCCTCGAAAGGTTGTTATTTAAAGCTTGTTATGTACTGGGACTGTTTGATTGTACAGTTGAAACAGAAGTTACCAAATGACACCTAAAATTGGTTATAAAACATAAATAAATATAAAACAAAGGAAATTAGCTGTTTAAGTGAAAGAAGAAGCAAGTTCAATTGATTTCAGCAATGTTTAAGGTTATAACTTTAATGATTTTTAGGCCATTACAGGATAATTATTATTACTTTAGCTTTGCCTTTAATTGACATACCTGAGAAAGTTTCAGCATATACCAACTTAATTTGTAATTAAATCTTGGGTTTATGCCAAATCTAATAGAAACATGAGAGATGTTGGACAAAGCTCTTCTCACCAATAATGTAAATAAAAGTGTTTATACAGTAAAAAGTGCTAATTTTGAACACAGAGGCAAAGTATCATATATGACAATATTGAAGCCTTCACAATAAAAAACATTCATCCGCAGTGGTTGCTTGGTTTGGGTAGCACCAGATTTTCAATTTCACTCCCTAAAACAGAATTTATATTGCCTGCTATATTTTATATACTTTTTCCAGCTTGTGAGACCAGGAAAGCATTCAGATATTCATAATTCCTTAAACAATTTATGATTAATTATAAATATATAATAGTATAGCTCCACAGAGCCATTAAAAAAAATCCATATGGGCATTTATGAAAGAACAAAAAGGTATCTGAGGAGAAATTCAGACTAGACAGGTATGGGTTTTTCCACTAGAGTCCTTAATAAAAATAAAGTTTCCCTCACATTTTTAATTCCCTGGAAAGTTGCTAAATGGTACAAGACAATGCCCTACATAAGATATTTCCCTGACCTTCCTCTTTTCATCTCTGAGCCTTGGAACTTATAGTTAAAACAAAAAGGCGGACAAGGACAAAAAAAAAAAAAACTAAAAAGACAGAAATGCACGTACAGATAGGGCTCCACAGATGAGAATATTAAGGAATAAACTTACACTGTTCCTCTAGAAACGCTGGTACTTTGATTTCAGAGCACCTGCTGTGATGGAGGTCTTCTTTGAAATGTTTAAGGTGATGTGGTTTTATACAGCTTTGTAGCATGGTCTTCTTGGGAAATGAGCAATGTTGAAAGCTGATGTTAGAGGTAATTCGGCAGGTGCCCAGCCGAACTGCACATCCAGGCACTTGGACTAAAAAGACACCAGTCACAGGCGATAAAAGGGCCAAACAGTTTCATTTGGCATTAATACCAGCTTTCATTGGCCTCTGGTTCCAAAAGGTAAAACTGACTTTCTTTGCATTGCTCTGTAAAGGAAAGGTTCATCGTGCATTTCACAAGAGTAATCAAGTGTTTGAAATTAAGCATGGCCTTTGTTGGACCAGGGCTTTACGCAAGGTCAATTAGGTACTTGCAAAAACAAGTATTTTTTCAGCACCTTTCATTAAAACCCCACTTAATAAAAGATGCTAATTGATAAGGATGGAGGAAAATATCTTGTGGTATAGCAGACCACAAAAGAAAAATGGGTACAGGTTGGTACCCACCAGGCACCAGACAGGAGGGTACAGGCTGGGGGACTATTTATAAAAGAAAGCTTCTGCATGAACTACATATAAGACAAACTCGAAACCCCCAAATAATACTTTAAGAAGTTTAATCTTGGGTGCAAGATCATCACAGTTCCCTGCAAATAATATCTGAGAGACTTCTCATTGAAAATATTAAATTATAAATATGCTATTAGATTATTTATATTTATAATGTCTTTTATTTGCAGGAGTCAAATACTTTCAGTTTCTTATTTAATTTCACAATAAGGCAAGGAATAAGGCCAGCATTTATGGGCAAGACTGATAATTGATGAGCAAGTTAGGCAAATGCATAAGGTAATTAGGTTTCATATAGTACAAACCAGAATTTAGATATATAATTTAGGGGGGATATTACCTAGAAATAATATGGTTTTTTCTGAATAGTCTCTTTGTCAGTGGCTATAAGACATCTATGCAATGTGTTACTATTAATTATTATAATATCTAAGTTTCTTAATTTTTTGTTATATTTTAATAACATACTAGAATATATTGCTGCTATACACACTTTTCATTTTCTTACAAGCTGCTTTTGTATGTTTTCTGGCATTATCTTTTAAAATCTTCTTATAATGAATGCAGCTTTTATCATTTTAAAAACAATAACTATTGAAAACAAAGCATTCTCAGGTGTTTTGAAACCACATATACCAAAATGGTGCAGAATACTCACAGACACATCACAGCTACTCATGTAAATACAGCACCTAAATGTTGGTGCTTCATACAGTTTCTAATTATGGTGAACACATATGTATTGCACTCAGATACTCAAAAGATTATCATATCTCTTAGATAATCTGTTTAATTTTGGTTTTCTGTATATATATTTGAGTAATTCATTTTTCATCTTTAGGCTTTACAGATGATTAAAATTATGTAGGGAGCAGATATCCCATGTTCTGAGCACTTGTCAGATTTTAGGAAAGCAACCCAAAAACTCAAGTTTAACACATTCACTTTTTAAATCATTTTTAAATCACTTTACTTAGCCAAATCATATAGAGAAATATTTAGTCCCTTCTTATGCCTGGGATATATTGTAAATGTTATCTTAGTATTGGAGGGGAAAAGATAACTGATTTACATTTTTCTGTGGTTTTAAATGAGAAAAGATGCTTTGTCTTGCTGAGGCTTTTATAGTTCTTACTTCTCTACATAAAGGTGGATTTGATCAAGGCTGTTCATACAATCTCCTTGGAAAGAGAGTAATAGTATTTTACAACCTTGTTGAACTTCAAGCAACTACATTACCTTCCAACCCAAAGATACCCAATATTGCTAGCAGATTCCAGTCTGCCTAGTTCTTATTTATTTACTGTAAAAATGAATATTGAGAACTGAAATTGGTTTTGGAGAATAAACAATTTAAGGAGCTCAATAAATTCATTTTGTACAAGAAATTGAAGCAGTGACAGGAATCCCAACATAAGCAGAAAAAGAACACTTCAAACTACAGAAGGAAAACACAGCACAATTACTAGACTTAGAAGGAGGAAACCTTAGTCACAGTGCTTTAAAAAATATTGAAAAGTAAATTAATTATTGAGACTTCTTGAGAAACATGGTAACATATCTATCACTGCATCTTTAAATCAGGACTTTAAACCAACTTTCTTTATAGTATGAGCATACTTTAATTGAAATTACTTGGAAATATAGTCGTTGATATAAAAGGTCAATACTTATTGTAAGTTTCCAGCTGTATCCCAAAACAGGCACAATCCAGCTCTCAGGTTGTAAGGAGTAAGGCCTTTGAAGGACAGCAAACAGCAGCAAAAAGGGCAAGAGTCCATGCCTGTCTGAGCACTGCTATTTTGGGGGGAAATGCTATACCACTCTGCTTCTTTCCTCTCTTTCCTTCCTGACTGTTGGATAATTTCATGCTTTTTAAAGACTTGCCATCAGCAGTTCATGAGAAATCTCACTGAAAAATTCTGCTAAACAGTTCAACTGCATTTATCTTTTATTAAAGATTTACTCAGCAACCTGTAGTTTAACCCAGGAAAATACTGACAAGAATTTTTCTCTCCCTACACTTCCTTCAGTTTGGATTATAAGCAGGGTCTCACTAATAAACAAAATTCTACAGCTAAAAGAGAGAACATGATGAAGAATGAGGGATCTGTCCCTGTGAGTTGACATGGCTGCTTCATAGGATACTGATGAATTTCCAACATCAGATTATTTTCACAATCAATAATATATCAAGTGTGTTTCTTTTGTCAGACAAATATTGATCCACTTGTATATGATTTTAAAGATCTGCGCCTTTCTACTTCATGGACTGAAATCCAGCGTATGCATTCAAATTTTTTTCTTTTCGCTCATGAACAAAAAATAGACGGCTGGACTCACTGGTAAACCCATTACTTCTAGTCCCCTAATTGCAACAGGCCTTTATTTGTACATTCCTCTTTGATTAATACCTGAAGAGCTCAGATTAAGTGTTACCTAAACCATATTAATGAGTGCTGATTTCTTAGGGAAACAATGGGAAAAGCAGGATAAGCACCAAGCATCTTTCTGGTCATTTTTCATCCATGTTCAGTGATAGCCTTGTTGACATCATAATTAATCATTTCATTCTTCAGTGAAAGTATCAATAAAGTCTCAAGAGTATCCCTCATTATACAGCCCCAAGTACATGCACACTTAATCACACACTTAATTGTAATTGTTAGAACATATTAGAAAGTTTAATTTGTATGAAAATACTTAGATGGAAAGGAGCTGGTAAATTCATATGCAGTGGAAATAGAATAAAATTGTATATTGTATATTTATATATACCATAACATCAAAATATTCAGAAATATGTTTATATTCTACAATTCACCTTTGTTCATTATTTTTTATCTCCTTTATGTGCATAGATGTTATGAAGGTGTTATTTTACATACATCTTGGCACTATTTTAATATGCCTTTGAATTCTGATTTAATAATTAAGCTGTTTGGGCAACTATGAAGTTTGCACTCCCTAATTATCAGGTACTTAAATTTAAAAATAACTTCACCATCTTGAAGGAAATTTTCTAGATCCTTGGAGTAGGCAGTAGGATTTTCATGTAGAAACAATGACATTCAATTCTATTCCAGTGAAATTATTTGCTCATAACACTTTCAGAGGGTCTGACTCTTATGACTTCTGTCCTAGAACTACAGTATTACAGAACTGATTTACAGGAGTAAAAGAGCCATTGATGAAAAAATTAAAACATGAGATTTCAAAGNGCGGGGAAAAACCAACCAGCCTCTCAGGTCTCTTTCTTTTTCTCACCAGAAGGTATGGGGACCACAGTACCATGGAATTCATTGCATCAGAGTAGAACTGTGGTCTTCAGAGATGTCTTCTGGATTCAAGAGGACCCACAGAGGGTATAGCCTTTCAGAATTCCCTGCTTCCCTTAATTATCCTGAAAGGATTAAATGTAGACATTATATTCGTGAGAATATTAAATCCTCTTGTAATACTTGCATTCTTAAGAATAAACCAGTTCTGAAGTAATTTTTGAGTATAGGTACTCCTTGAAAACAAGTAATTATTCCAGACCAAAAAATGTTTTAGATGAAGAAAATAACTTATAGAATCCTACTGAAACAAAATTTTTCTGTTTTTAATTGATAGGGTGAAACTTATTTTTATGAGGAGGAAAAATTAGTTTAAAGCACTCAATGGGCTTTACATAATATTTAATTCAATTCCTATGGGATTTTTTTTTTTATAAAAGGCTGAGCCAAAATATCAGAAATGTGGACGCAAAATTTGAATCCAGGACATGTAAGAAGTTGGTCAAAATAGAGTTGTCTTAGAGGATGTACTCCCTCTTTCTTGCAACTGCCTGTCTTCCCTATATAAAGAATGACAAAATAGCAGTTTTCACAGAATAAATTTTCTACTTAAATGTATAAAATTACAGGCTTATGGTTGAGACTTTTAATAAACTGAATTGCAGTAACACCCAAGATTATCACAGCATTATTGTATCAAATGTATGTGCACTGTCTGCATATGAGTGCCTACAGCTAACACCTAGTGAAGTTTCATCATATCCATTTTGACCAGAGCTGCACTGCATCACAAAATAATTTAAGACTAGAAAAATTAACTACAACAATATCATAATTCCAAAATCTACTGAACCTAAAATAAGTCAAAAACCAGTACAATGTACAATGCAGATTACTCAATGCTCCAAAGCCATGAACTAGAAAAGAAACAAATCCAAAGTATACAAAATTCAGATGTGATATGAACCACGTCTTTAATTTGACCTCAAAGATGGTTGTGGAAGCTTATGAAATGTTCACATTTGATTCTGCTGTTTTAATCTTTTTTCCTTTTTTGAGGGGTGAATTTAAGTTTATTCAAATTCTACATGCAACCTTGATCTCACTGATATTATTAAATTTTCTGCCATCAATTACAGCTCAACCTTATGGTCAAATATACTTTTTGAGTACAAACTTGCAAGCCCAGCTGCCAGCTACCTGAAATCTCAGTAATTGCAGAAGTTCTAGTGAAATGTTCCTCTACACTCAAGTTGTTTCTTACATAAATAAAAGAAGACACAGTGAACAAATCACTACCAGTTATATACTATTGTGCAAATTCCAGGTAGGTAATCTGATTCATGAAACGTACTTCACAAGTTACTCAGAGAACATATTGCAATCTTCACATTGATTATCATAAAATGTCCTAGCTATTTTCAATGAAATAAATTTAGTTCATCAATACCTAGGAGAAGTATCAAAGATATTTGCAAATGCCATTTAATTGATGTTCAAAATGGAAGCAAAATCAGAGCTAGCCAATACTGTTTAATAATCATCCATGAAAGACAGGTTTGGAATATCGGGAATTCCCCAGCTTTAATCAAAAACTTCCTGAGACTTTATGAAGTCAATTAGGCTGACTGTCACCACCTACATAAGTAAGTGCTCTCAATAAATTGTCCTAGACAAACTAAATGAAAAACAGACCATTCCACACATCCAAATCTTGTTTGTGTATGATACAACGTTTGCCTAAGAACAGATTTTGAAGGTAGTAAGGTATTTTCTGAAAATCACAGATATTATTGTCATGGTTGGGTGAAACAGAAGAACAGTCTCAGAGGTAAAAACAACTGTATAAATTCAGATTTAAGAAAAGTTGGGCAGAGTTTTAGAAATGGAAGCAATTCACCACCAGAACAATTTGCCAGAAGAAGGGATTTTTCCATCGTTAGAAACGCTGAACTTAAGATAAAACATGCTCCTAAAATGTGTGCTGTACTTCAACATGCTCCTTCAACTTATGGAGAATACCAGGGGAAAATTGTCTTTCTGGTGTGGCATAGACTGCAATGACCACAACAGCTCCTTCTGGCCTTGAACTCTATTGCTAATGAGTTACAGCATCCCAACTGAGAGCAACTTCTGTGTGACCTCCTTGGAATACTAGCTCTGGAAATAGCCCCGCTCACTCCCCAGAGGTGTATGCATCAAAAAGATTTGAACTGGATGCAGTAACATCATGTTCTCAGGGTCAGGCTTTGTCTGTTGGGCACAATCCTCCAGCAGCTAATTGCACAAAGGGATTATGAAAGCACATCAGTACTGGAGGTAGAAAGAAAAATGTTCCCTACGGTATTTCCAACTCTCTCTGGGCTTCTCCTTTGTTCTCAGTGTGCCCTAAAAAGACCAGTATCTGTTTCCATAAACTCAGTCACGCAGGCTGGAGATCTCCTAAGTTAAATTTATAAAGTACATGACAGATAATGATTTATTTTCCCATATTTATTTCCCTAGAAATTGCAACATGAATTTCACTAAATGGATCCCTCGACAAAACACCCTCTAGGAGAATCAGCATCTGTGAAAACTGGTACATATGACAAAATAATCCCTGGTTGAAAACAAGGGAAATCTACTGAGTCAGAGCTTAACTGATGGAACTGAAGCAAAACTGGATTCGTAAATCATCAATAACTTTTGATATAATTGGATGACTTTGTATGGAAGTCATGGAAATTGCTACTGCTCATACCACATCTCATTTTCTTCAATTGCTTTTCACAGCTGACGTTATTAAGTATTCTCTTTCCATAGTGCACCAGGAAGACCCAGTGCTCATTGCTGAGCCAGATACTACAGAAAGTGAGGGAAGAATGAATGTCTTTAATATTTGGAGAGCTTCAAGTTGTTATTTACCAATAATCCTAAATTCTATTTCCAAAAAATATGTATCTTCCATTTCATCAATAGAATATCACCTCTGTCTACTGATGACAATAATGTCGTTGGTATTATACACAATTATTTTTTTAGCATTCATTTTCCAATGCATACCATAAATCCCAAGATTCACAATAACTGGAAAGAAACTAACTTAAAACATAACAAGAAATTTCTGGTCAACTTTCAGAATCACACTTAGTTATATCACAAATCTGACTTCATAAGCACACCAGAAACATGAAATAAAATTGTTGCCCATAATAAACTTTATTCCAAGCTGTGCTAGTTTTCACTTTCAACAGAAATGCACCAAAATTAAAATCCAGTAATGCAATGCTATACTTTTGATCATCTTGTGCCCAAGTAAAGATAAATTCTTTTCTGTTGTAAATAGAAAAAATATATCTCCAGCCACTGTTAGTAGTCAGGATGTTATCCTGATGATTAACATCTGTGTCTCTTTATTGATGCAGTATTAAAGTAGTCTGCAAAAGATACTCCACCCTTGTACAGTGATTGGTATTCCTTATCAGGGTGTGAAAAAAAAAAACCTTCAGTATCGCTATACAGCCAAGCTTTATTTGCAGTACTTAAAAAAATTACCCTTTTTTTTAACTTTAGGACTTCATTCTTAATCAAGACAGTAGATCAGAAATTTGCTGGAAAGCTCTTCAGCTTTTACAGATTAGATTAAGAACACTTTCTGAAGAAGTGTTCCAAGAATACTATCTGATTTCACTATCTTTCTTTTAATCTTCAAGTACAGTCTGACCATCAGAAAATGAAACAAAAAGTTCTCAATAATAAATTTGTGCAATAATGTATTTTCTGCTTTAAAATGTCCACAGCCCAGATTCTGTACAAAATTTACTTCATTAACACCTTTTTTCTTCAGTATGAAGTCTGATATATTAAAAATTACAAAGGAATTCCTCACTTGTGACTGTCCACTTATATAAATTCAAAAATCTAAATTAATTATATCAATTCACATACATTGATATTCTGCTTTTGTAATATTTATAGCACCAATTCAGTTCAACCTCTTTCTTGTAGCAAGTGTACATAACGGAGAATTTAGCACAGTCAGAAGAAAAGTGGTAATTGCAAAACAGATGTTTCTTGCAGTATTTTCCCAGATATATCAAATAATAATTTTTATTTTTCCTATTTGATCAGGACACCTTTTTCACACAAGGCCACTCTCTTGTAAGAAGAGGAATTTTTTAAAATATATTTACAATTTTAAATGCTGGTTTTATGTATAATTTATTTTTAGTTTTGAAAGAGGATTGATTTTGTTCTGAGTCAAATTAGTTATTTCTTAAGAACTGATAAGAGAAATAAGAGCAAAAGGTCTTCTTTTTGTGACCAAAAGGAAAGTGCAATCATGATTTTCAAAGTTAAATGGAACAAAATTTAGAAATAGGCTCTAAAAACAAAAACAAACAAACAAAAAAAAAAAAGAAGAAGAAGAAGAAGAATAGATACAAATATTTAAAATTAAGGTTAGAACTATATCAACATGCACTATGGCCTGGTTAACAGCAGTTCAGCTGGTCATAAGTACCAAAAAACAAATCCTATGTTTTTTAAGTTTTTTAATAACTAATACTGAGACAAATGCTTCTGTATAACCTCTGCTCCCTGCTAAGTCTAACTACTTTGCCTAATCTATAGTCTATAGCTACTTGATATTTCACTTTTATGGTAAATACACCCTAAAAGAATATCAAGTAGGAAAGGACTGGACAATGATTATAATTCTGCTTTTCTGTCCATAGGTCCATCTAAAATTAAAGACTTGACTTTTTTCAACTACTGTGACTTCCAAAAAGAGATTTGCACTTTTATATCAACTGTATCTCAGTTCATTACTTATGCTTGAAATACTATATGTTAATATATCTGCATGTATGGCTATATTCACAACACAAATATAACAAATAGTATGGCTGAAATTTCTATGGCAAATCACAGGAAAAGGTTTTGCACAACACATTTGTATCCACACTGCCAGATCTGCAAAACCACCAGAGACAACTTACAAGTGATTTACTACCCCTGAGCTAAGCCTCCCTTCACTCCTGCTTTTGTTCTTCCATGTCCCTCTTGGAAGTACATTTTACTGCAGTATGTGCCACTGCATGATGGATCACTGGACACTGAGCATATATTTATCATTTCAAGCTTATTTTTAAAAATAACTGAATAAAATAAACACACCACGTCTCCTTGAATTTCTTTGCTACAGGAAAATACCATTCCATCCTTCAAAAAGTGTATATAGAGAAAGAAATTTAAAGATACATTTTCCAGGGTGAGCATACCACCCCTTGTCACTTCTGCATCAGTGTGTGCTTTTACTGGGCAGTAATTCTGATGAACCAAAAGGAGCTTACAGCAAGATCAGCACACCTGTAACAGGAGCTGTGTGGAAAGCATTCAGCTACATAAAACAAAAAAAAATAATCAGAAGAATTTTAGGGAGTACAGCTTATAGGTAAACTAATTTCATTCCTTGAAAATCGTAGCTAGTTTCAAGAAGATGACTTTTTCCTTGCACAAATGACAGAAAGCTGTATGCTGAAAACAGCACCTTAGGCATTCTAAATGTTAAGGAATATACTATTCTTAATAACCCCATACTATCAAGGAGATGAGTTAAATGGTTGAGTCTTGATTTCTCTAGCTTTTGTAATTCACAGTATTCTTCCTGTTATCCTTACCTTTTAAAGAATACAACATAAATGTATTTCAGTCCAAAGAAGAAGGACAGTCCTCCGATCAGGAAGGCTATGAAAACTTGCATGTCATGATCATGGCAGTGTAAGGATTCAGCTGAGAGTTACAGCACCAACATGACTTGTGCAGGACAGTTTGGGACAGAAAATCCAGCACAAATCTGATCATTTTCCATCTGAAAGTCAGAAATCATTGTTTACTGTAAGGTAACAAAGCACTGACACAGGCTGCCGAGAGCGGTTGTGGAGTCTCAGCCCTTGGAGGCATTAGAAAGACATCTGAATATAGTCCTGGAAAACTGGCTGTAGCTGGCCATTCTTGACTGGGGAGTTGGGATAAATGACTTCCAGATGTTCGTCCAGCCTCAACCATTCTCTCGTTCTGTGGTTCTGTGACATCTATATTCAACTGACACTGGTTTTGCACCCGGATCTGGTGCTGTTAAACTTGTACCTCTCAAGTCTACCTTTCCTCCATGATAAAAGAACAAAACTGTCTTAAGAATATAATCTATCTGTCCCTTTTTATGTGATTTTAATATATTCACTTTCTATATTCAGTATGTCATTTTAAATATGTAAACATGCCATGAATATTTCACGGCACAAACACAATCAGAGGCTCATTTCAGTACCACTCAGTAGTAGAGTTCCCAAGTCTTCACTGTCTACCTGGTCCACTAAGGTCAGACACCTTTGTATGAATTAGAGGCTGTCATGTGCCTCCTATCTAAATCTTGCTTCACAGAAGCACATTAGAAAAAAACTGCTGGCACCTCAGATATGCATATGATGTTATATCAAGGTGAAGGCTTTTTTATGTCTTCAGACTGCCAACAGAAATATTTACCACCAAGGATAAACCCCATAACAGGCTGCTTTGCTTAAAGACCTGCAACAACCATTTACTTGTAGTATCAAAACTTTCCAAACAGACTTAGTCAACAATTATTCTGCCCACTGATATATCACTAGAAATATAATCTGATACTGTTTTTTATAAAGAAGTGATATTTAGCAATAATAGCATGCACATGAAATCTCATTTTATTTTTATGCACATTCTACCTCACAAAAACTCTGCAGTTAACTATTATTATTATACCTGTTGGCCATTATTTCCTTTTACTGATGTGCACTAAGCACTTCTCAATGATGTTTCATGGTTTACAGAACACGTCTGAACTTAGCTGAGAAATTATTTCAAAAGCAGACTTCCACTGGGAATGTCAATGAGGTAAGGACATTTTTGACATATTATCTGCATTACTGAGCTTTATTTGATTTGCAAGATTAAAAGAGATTGAGTTGAAAAAAGCACTGAGCTGCACCTTAATGGAACAATGGTCTGACATCAAAGATATATGTGATTTGAAAGACTGAGTGGCAGCTGCAACAAGGAGATTATAAAATCAGAATCCAGGCTCCAGTAGTGCACTCCAAGACTTGGTGTGGAACACAAACCTGCAGTTCAGTTCAGGAATAATTTTAGTACATCAGGTATGTGGTCTAGGCTGACTACTTTCTCGCTTCCATCTTTCTCTGTAATTAGATAATAATCAACACCTTACATGACTATCTGCAATATCCACAGAGATCTATCTTTCTTTTCTACATGTGAGAGCTCTATTTTTAGCCTGTTCTTAAACTTACAGTCCTCATCATCTGTGGAATGATTCAGCAGGGTGAGGACAGGCATGGCAGACCAAACATGTAATTTTATTTCTTAGGAAAGGAAAGCAGAGAGAAATTACTTGTGTCAATTCCTGATTCCTATACAGGGGGCACACAAGCATATGAACCTACAAGTCTCTACTTGATCTGGTTCCTGGGTAGTGTATCAGCTGTAGAATGTAAATGTATTTCTTCTTCACCTTTTTGTCTTCCATTTAAAATAAGTGTCTGACCTGTTTTTGACACTGAGCTGTTTGGCAGGTTTGGCAGCTGTGTTTGTCTGATCATGAGGTGTGCTCCTAAATGTTTGCATGACTGAGATAAGGTCATGCTTTAGCACTTCAGCATTTTCCAGTGACCAATTAACACTTGCTAGCAAATGCCAGTTTCACTCTCAGGCACTTAGGTCACCTTATGTGGAGAGCCCTGGCATTTAACTTGGGCTCATGGACTCAGCTGCACGGGAGGATGACAAAAAGGAATTGAAATATTCTGTCGTACAGATCCTGAGCAGTGGCTTTAAACTCGGTGATAATGTAAGAAATATTCTCAAGTTTGTGTAAAAGACTGAAGGTTTTATAAGCATTCTGAAGGGCAAATCAGGATGCTCTCATCTTTGGGCTGTGTTGGTCTTGGCAAGATAAGAGGCTTGAGGGAAGGGACTTGGCTACAGACACTCGCATTCACCTTCTCTGGTAGCTGGTAGCTTATCCAGAGGGCTGTTTCCCTTTATAAATGTCAGCTCATATTAAGTAAAAAATGCATAATACAGACGAATAAAAATAATCTTATATATGACAGGATAGAGAATTGGTGCTTATATTTCTGTTGGAACATTGGATCATCCCAGTGATAGTATACGGGGGCACAGGAAAATAGAAGCTGCTCATTGTGCCTGTAAGAGTCATTTGCATTCTCCTTTCCTCGGTGATATGCCTAATTCAAGGAAGATTTTTCAAGCACTCTGGAACCAAAAATTTCTTTAAATGGCATTCTCATGGAATCCAATTATTCATGTTTGAAAATAGTACCTTCTGTATCTTTAAAATCCTGGATGTCCAGAGCCAACATAATCTGAGTTACATTTAGAGTGAAGAGGTAGGAGGGCAACAACGCAAAAAAATTCAAAATTTCTGAAATATTGTTTCCAGCACAAAGCCCTGTGTACTAGTCTTTTTCTCATTTCATTTCTACTATGATTCAAATCTTTATTGCAACATCCGTATAGTGAAGTGAGCCTCATTGTGAAGACAAAATATTTTTAAATTTGAAGCCTTTTGTGTTCATCAGTGTGGTTAATACACACATAGGTCTGCATGATCAGAGATGTGACAAGTGACATATTGTTATAAAGATGCCAGACAAAATTGGATGTGGTGTCATCCCATCATAATTCTTCTGTACACACCATTGCTTTACTGAAGATGCTTAGTGTAATGAATAAAGAGAATTCTTTTTTGTCTGTAAGGAAAAATTCCAAACACAGAGCTTTTGTAATAGCTAATTTGTCAAAAATCTTGTCTCTTAAACAAATAAGAACCAAGCCCTTGACAATATTAAAAGCGTAGAAAATAAAATCAGAAGGTAATATCATAGAAAAAGGTAAATGTAATTTTTAGCGAAGGAAAATAAATTTTCATTTAATTACTATGTAATTTCCCTTCCCTGTGGCCTAGTCTTGGCATTCTCCTAGACTTAGCTAGGAGTGCCACAAAGATCTTAAAGAATAAAACTGAAGTTAGTTAATCCTGACTTGACAAGCCCAGAGTTATTCAATTCACTGTGTATTTGTACACTATCAAATACTTCTCAGAGGCAACATCCTATAAATGAGATATCTTCTTGAGCTAAGCAGCATAAGTAATCACAAATTTTAGTTGTTTTAAATTTTTTAAATATCAAATTTAAAATTACTATGATTACTATGTGATCAAAGTAATTAAAGACTGATGAAAGTACAGTAACCCATCATTTACAAAGTGTTTTAATAGTCGTGTAATGCCTAGAATGGTCCACAGTGTTCAGAACGACAATAAATCTGGAAAAATCATGGCATATTTATCACATGACTGTTCTGAAAAGTATTTTTAGCCCAAACTGTGGAAATTAATTCACAATGCAATGACTATGTAGCAAAATATTTCATGTAGTGTCAAAATAAGGATCTCAATATCAGTCAGAAACAATATTACTTGGAAGAATTCTCTTTTTGGATAATACTTCCCTCAATTTTTTTTTTTTTAAATAAATAAATAATAAATCCAGTATATAAATTTCTTTATATCTTTTTGCTTTGACAGAATTATATTTTTACACCAAAAATTTCAAATATTTGAGCTGAAATTAGAAATTATGTATGACTGAAAAAAAGAGCTTTACGTGCTGCAATTGCCACAGATGTAGAGCCTAATGAAGCTGTAAAAAGGATAATGAATACAAGTGTTATTGCTGACCCAACATTTTTACTTCCAAGACTCCTGACCTTGCTCCAAATGCTGAGCATGCCTCCATCTGGTACACACAGCGATAAGATCACTGTCATCACGAGTATTAGATCAATGGTCGTTCCCATGTGACTGCAATCTAAAAAGTCTCATACTTTATCATTAAGGGCAATGGGATGCAGAATATTATAAACTGCCTATGAATTACCTAAGAGCATTTATTTTTTGATTTTAGATAACACATCATCAAATATCCCCACCTATGTCTTAATTTAGTACAAATTCACTGAGATAGTTTATCTTCATCCTAATCATTTTTTAAAGTTGTTTACTAACACAGTTGTGCTGTGCTGTGTTACTCATTTCTTTAGTCACTTAGTGTTGCATACTTTCCCTACAATTAATGTTCCCTGAGAATTTCAGTCTTTCACAAAGATATCAACTCATGTAAACATTCATTTTTCTCTCATAAATCAAAATTTTCTTGGATTACCAATTAATACTCCAATACAGACAGAAAGAGGACTGTCTGTTAACCCATGAGTATAATGTGTTCTCAAAAGTTGAAATTTGTATCAAATATAAACTTTTTGACATGAGAGGTAGCATAGTCTAATGGTGTCCATTTACTCCCCATCAAAATCTTTAAACCATCAAAAATTTCAACAAAATATCATTACTTTTGGCTGAAGTTGGAATGGATACATTCTCATGATTAAACCGTTAATATGCCCCTCTCTGAGAGACCAGTGGTTGCTGGGTCATATAATGCTTGCTAAGTACTTGCAAAATTTTACAGTTTGGCCCTGAGAGCACACTTTGCTTATCTGTAAAGGGCTGGGGATTCACAGGTATAGGTGTAGAGCAAGTAGCTGATTCCTTACAATGATAAATATTAAACATTTTATGTTTGTATGCTTATGTAAAGAATGATGAACCCCCAAAAAAGTTTTCTGCATGTTAACTATGAAAAGTCTCACTTACTCATATCAATATATTGAGCCTTGAAAGAGGCTCATTCAGAGATGTATTCTATCCCAGCAAGAAAAAAGCATGCATAAAAACTCTAGCAGATGCATCCTGTGTTACTATGCAAGATAGAATTATGAGTAACAAGGCGTTTATGTCATTTTTCCATCATTTATGTTAAGGTAAACCTATTTTATTGATATATACATATGCATAAATCAGTTTTAATAAACCTCATGTTTCAGTGTTTAACTAGGTTTCAAAGTTGTAAAAAATTATTTCAACTCTGCACCAATAATTCTAATGTACAATGGATAAATATGACTTTTCTGTGTCTTGTATCCTTTTTGTTTGTAAATATTTTATTAACTGTATAACCTTAGAAAAACTAGGCTAACATGAATACACTGGAAAAGACAAAGGAATAAAGCTGAAACCGGCATTGACAAGAGTATCAATGGAAAGCACTAAACCTTGCATAAATATCTTCTGAAATAAAACAATTTGACTAGGAAAATAATGGGCTTCTTTGTTATAAAGAGAAGCACACATTTAATTTTCCGCACTGATCTAATCCTCTCAAGTTATTCCCAAACAAAATACACGTGGAATTCTAGTAGTATGGATTAGGCATCTATTTGTAGTGCAGCAGGCTTTCAGGTGCTCAGAAAGCCTTTGCTACACAAATTGGTTCATCCAAAACTTAAAAAAAAAAGTGTTTGTCTTTGACGATACAGTGTTTTGGTATCACTATTTTGATACCAATATCTTACAAGTTCTACCAAGGGTTACAAAGGCACTGACACCTGAAAATCTTAGTATCTTTATGAGATCCTAAATTGGTGTGTGTGGACAGTAGGAAATCCTGATCGTTGATGGATGGGATTAGTAAGTACAGGAAAAAAACTACTGGCTTTTCCTGTAATCTCAGATTTACTATCCAAGATACATATCTGGAATCATGCAGGTAAACCTCTTCAATCACCTTGCTTATCCACAACAGTACATAATACTTGGGGGATTTTAACTAATAAAAGTCAAAGACAATTACCATAATAATTTCTCTGGTCATCATGACTCAAGAAAATTTGAAAAATCAATAAATAGAGGTTGTATAAAGTGAAACACAACAGAAGAAGTAGGGAAAAAATAAAAATTGAAACATTTTTTCTCTAGAAAAAGCAAGCAGAAAAATGACAGAATGAAAGCAAATGAAATTAATAGTTCAGAGAAATTAGATGGAGTTTTGCTAAGTACGCTTTTCCATGAAAGAAGAACACAAGGGAATTGTACAAAATTGAAAGGCTGAAACATCAATCTGGTAACAGAAAAACCTTTTCACCCAAAAGCAATTGAACTATGGAGTCTCCTACAGCAAGTTGTTGCTGATGCTAATGAAACAGCCAGGTTTCAGAGGAGGATCAAACCTGTAAAAACGTTATAATAATGATATCAGTTACAGTAGAATAAAAACCTAATCAGGAATTTTGCTAGACGTTCTCATACACCAGAGCTCAAAGTATCCTTCATCAAAATGGTCCAGCCTTTCATAGCTGTAGTTACATGTTAAATTTCAGCTGTAGAATCTTCTCAAAGATCGCAGGCTCCCTCTAATCTTTTAAAGCTCATACATAAGTCTTCCCCCTGTCATCCTGATATAGTAGCTACAGCTCAGCCTCTATGCACCTGTCTGGTTTTGCTAGGATAGGAGGAAGTACTAGACTATTAGGGGAAGAATATTTCTTCCAAAATCCACTGTCATCTTTTGTTTTCACTCATATTTTTTTTTAAACGGGGGGTACTGTCCACTGCCAGAAACAGGATAATAGACCTGCATTTTGAATCTGCGTGGCAAATTCTGTGTCTGCATCTGCCAGAACCAGGCAAACCTTCTGCTTTCTCTGTCCGCATAGAAATAAATATAGACAAGGTTTCTGTAAGGATACTGCTGGTTTCCTGCATTTTTAAACAGTTCTAAAACTGCATTTTGACAGCAGAAACATAGCCACCGTGCTGATACACTTGATTCAGTTAATGTCAAAATCCTCAATATGAAAGCACAGCGAGGGCCCTGTCATATAAATGCATAAAACTCAATGTTCTATTGCTATTTGTGATTTAAGTGCCATTCATGTCTTGTTTTTGAAAGAATTGTGTAGCAAGAGAAATTCACATGAGAAAATAAAAACTCTTACGCAGAAGAGGAAAGACTCAATAATGGTGTAAAATCCTTTCTGTACATAGGATTTATTAATATTTTCCTGCTGGTAGCGTTCTAATGTAGACAGCTCATTAAACTAATGCTGAAGTATTTAATAAATTAACTTATGATAACAAATTAACAGCTTATTCAAGATCAGAATAGTTTTGACCACACATTTATTTCCAGTTACCCAAGGCTGTCGTTGTACCATAACCTTATACCTGGTAAACCAAGCAGTGCTTAAAAAAATTTTAATAATAATGATGTTAGATAGATTGCATTTTTTTTCCTACTTGAAGATTATGCTGAAAGATTGTGGACTTCATATAATGAGTTCTAGAAGCAATATTGACTCAACTATAAGCCATAATAATATAATTATTATGCTCTATAAAGGATGCCAGTCTTCTATTATTCTGTTTTTAAAACCACAATTATGTGTTAAATCTATAGCAAATCTACCTTATTGAGACAGTTCCACAGATATAATAGCATGTTTCAGCAGAGCTACTCTGAAACCTGCACAACAAGAAGAAAATAATAAACTGTCAGTGTGCATTTAAGATGATGAAAGCATCTTGTACAATCTTAAAAATGTCTGAGGACATCCTTTTCATTGAAGAAGCCCTTTGAGGAGCAGCCTCCTTTGAGTAACCACTTTGCATACACCTACATTTCATCCTGTTGCAGCATAGATGAGCCCAAACTAATGCCAGAAATTAAGGTATCTGGATTTTTTTCTCTTTTATATTTGATACAAAATTTATAATGTCAAGTCCATTGTAAGATCCAAAGCATATATCTGTAAGACAAGTCACAAAAACAGGGTTTATTACATCTTAGAGCATCTTTCTACCGAAAGGGATCATGATCAGGATTATGATCAACAGCGTAATGTGACCAGATTACATATAATTTTAGCAGTTTTATGACTCTGATTTGGTCTCTGAGTAACTTTTTCTGATCAGTGTAAAAATTTCTTTAAATGGTCATTCTAGAGAGTTTGACTGAAGAAAAATCCATATACCCTTGTGAACTCGCAGAGTACTTGTCAATGCCGAGAGAGGAGTGGTTGTCATTTACCTTGTCTGTAGCAAGACATTTTCTCACATGGTATTCACATAATCATGTTAAGACATCACAGCCTGGATGGACAGACAAGGAGATGGGTCCTGTTTAATACCACTGTCAGTGATCTGGAGCAGGCAGTGGACTGGGATCCCATCAAGTCTGCCGATGATGTTCGATTCGGGGGAGCACCTTTGACACAGCAGAAGGCGGGCTGCCATTCAGGATGGTCCAGACAGGCTGAGGGAACAGGACAACAGGAACCTGACAAAATTCAGCAAGGCAAATGCCAAGTCCTGCAGCTGGGAAGGAAGGACCCCCTGCAGCAAAAGAGGCAGGGTTCTGGCTGCCTGTCTGGGGAGCAGGTCGGTAAAAATGCCCTGGTCGTGGTGCCAAACAGTGCACAGCACAAGGAAAGGCACCAGCATCCCAGGGCTATATTAACAGCCTGTCAGACCACAGACCGAGGGAAGGGCTCATCCACCTGAACTCAGCACTCCTGAGAGCACATCTAAAAGAGTGTATCCAGTTTTGATCCACCCAATGCCAGATAGACTTCAGTAAAATGGAGCGAGTTTTGAACAGAGCACTGCCAGACAGTGGAGGCAGCTGGAGTACTTCCCTTATTAACAAAGGATGGAGAAATGGGGCTTCCTGAGCCTGGAGAAGTGGCTTCAGAAGGACCGAATGGCAGTCCACCAGCATCTATGAGGAGGTGATCAGGAAGATCTCAATGAAAATATGCCAGGATCTTCTCAGTTGTGCATGGTGGACAGAGAGGTAACAAGTTGCAAATTAGAGAGGTTCCCACTGGATATAAGGATTTTTTTTTTTTTTCCCCCACATACCAAGCAGTGTAGCAGATTGTCCTCAGAGAGTTTGTGCACTGAAGGTTTCCAGCATCTAGTTAGATAAATCTGTGAGCAACTTGGTCTGATCCCATAATTGACCCTGCTTTGTGTCAGAAATTGGACTAGAAATCACCTGAGGTCCTTTCCCACCAGAGTTCTCCCAGGATTCTGCAACTAGCTTTTTGAATTGGTAATCTATGGGCAATCTATTAGGTAATCTCTGTGTCTAACAGATGCAAAAAATAAAAAATCTGTTTATTTCAATTGCTTTAACAATTTTGAAATATGATTTGAAAGAAGAGTTTAAATTTATTATCTTGTTTCAGTTAATAACTACATACTCACAAAATTAACTCAGAGGTGTTTTTGAAATAGCTGATGTCTACATTTCCAGATTTCTTTATGTCTTATCTATTTTTATTTTTAAATTGTATCTGCATACTAAAAAACTTCTGTTCCTTCATCTCTGTTTCTTATCCAATTCTCATTCCAATGATTCACATCACATGTCAAAAGAATATGACCTCATGTTAGGTGTAAGGCACTGAAAGGAGACACGGAGATTATGTTTTCAATGAGCGGTACCATAATAATATTATACGGTATTCTCTAATGACTTCAGTCTTCAAAATCATGGATCACATTTACAGATGAAGAGGTTAATTAGAAGTTCCATAAACTGCCTAAATATTCTGCAAATAAATTCCTTTCCTGGGTGCTCACCACAGACATATTCCAAACACAACCCACTGAAGCTCTCTCATCAAGCTTTTTTTATGATGCTGTAATTAAACCTGTTATTCATGCATTTTATTTTCAGATTTGCATTAATTTTCTGTACTATTAAAACACCAACATAAGAACTAGGTCCTGCTTTCTCAAGGACCTCTCGTTGATGAGAGAGTTGGCAATTGTTTGAGGGAAACACCCTAACCTGCATTTTTCTTCCTTAACGTAGACTTCAAAGAGGGCAAAGAGTAATATCAGCGAGGACCAGAAGACACTGCCTCTCAGAAACCACAGGTGTCTTATCAACAAGCACATCAGCCTTTCTGAAGGGCCCAGATAGCAGGAAATGAGTATATCAGCAGGAACGAGCTGTTGCTGCCTTTCACTGCCTCCTCGCCCAATATGCAGTGACTTTCTTTGCCCTTTTAACTAAAATCCTAAACCAGCCTTTATACCAGGCTTTTGCTCTCCTCTAATAAGTTGTTGATCCCCAATCCAGTATTATACATTATTGCATTTGATGACAAGTTAGACATACTATAATAGGAACTGGTAATCTCAGTTACAATCTTTTCCATAGAATGAAAAACCCTTTATAGCTCTGCAATCTAACGAAAACCCCTCTCCAGAATTTCTTGTGGATAGGCACACCTTATAAAAATTATGAGAACAGATTAAGACAACCAAATCAAGATCATGTATATGGAGATAAAAATACAAACTTCAAATAATAAGGAATTGTTTGCTAGAATATCATTCTCAACCATTGCCATTCAGGAAATGCTGAAACTAAAACAGCATGAAAACTTTATCATACTGTATTAGCTATTTCCCATTACGTATTATTAGGAACTGTCATATTCCCCCAGAGTCCAGCACAATCACAGATCTCCATTAACTTAGCAGAAGGGCTTTCTTCTCTCCCTGACATAACTGCTAAACCACACAATACTACTCTTTCCTTCTGTCAGAATACGACTGCATCAGATTAACCATCTGGCCTGAAATATTCGCTTTTCCTGTTCAAAATCTGTTCCATATTCCACCCAGAAGGGTTTTTGACACAAAAGGGCTATTCAGGCCTTGACATTTATCTGGCAGAGCAGTCTTCTATCCAACTGCAGATAGACTCACAGCTGTGATGGTGTTCTGCAGCGAGCAATTTTCTATCCACAAGAGAAACTGTTTAATAATAAGAAGAACCTATTCTCTGATTCAGAAGGAAGGTTATATCCCACAAACACAAGGGTGTACCATAAGTATGATTTCTCATGTTATTTGTAAATCAGTGCCAGCCAATCTCAATTTGTACTAGATTAGTTTAAATAATTGTATATAATATATACAGCATATTTCAGGGAAGAAAATATGTTAACAATCGTGGAGTGCTCCTGCTCTAGATTACCAGTACAAATATTAGCTGTAACTAAGCAGGCCAGTATTACCATGCCCTTTTAATCAAAATAAAGATCTCATTTGTAATAAAAGCTACTGAACCCCAAACAGACCACGAGATATTTGAATCAAGGTGCACAAAGCTCTATGTATACTTATACTATGTATAGCTCCTGCTATACCAGTAAGATAATCTTTCTTTCACTGACCTAACTCTAATTCAATCATCCACTAAAAANAAAAAAAGTGAAGGAATGTTACTAAAAGCAACATGAGTACAGACATTCCCATTATGGAAAGTTTAGTCATTGTATATAACATTATGCAAATTCTTCTTTGAAAGTGTATTTGAAATCCTAGATAAAAGAAGACAAACTCTTTTAAATTTGCATGTACACTAACTACACAGCATGATTACTTCCCTGTCCTTTTTCACCACATTCATTAAGACTGGACAACTTTTATTTCAAGTCACCTTAACTTTCCATCCTTTCATAGAGCAAATATTTAAGCACCTTTCAATAAACACTATTTTAGTGCAGATGCAAGGGAATCTAATGACAAAATGGAATCAGTACATCCCGTAACAATATTTGCTTGCATTCTTTGAGGCACGTAGCCGAAAAAGTGATTGCTGATTAAACATCCAGTTGCTGTTGGGTTCCATGAGAAACTAGGGGACAGGTCAAGAATCCAAGTAACATCCAGAGCTGAAGTAAATAGATCCATTTTTAGGAAGTAAAGCCACAGGCATTGTCTGGAGCTTGCTGAGATCAAGAGCATGGACAGAATAGCCTGGGCACTGGGCTGCCTGGCCAGAGGTGTGCCTTCACTTGTTACAGTGGAAGATGTGAGTGCAAAGTACCGAGAGAGAGGGACTGCAAAAGACCTCCAGTACCCCTCTTCAGACCTTCAGACCTTCAGAAAGGATTCAAAGATTGCCAGTGATAGGTCAGTGGATCTCAGGAGATCAATGTTTTAGCTTTGACTTCTTCACTGAGATAATAACCTGTAATAATAAAGCAATACGATTATGCACAAGAACCAGACACCATCATAGCCTTTGTAACCTGGGAATTTGCCTGCACAGAGAATGTTTGGGGAAAGCAGACAGGGCTTATCCATCCCTGTTGGCTTAGGGACAGTACACTGTAGCAAAAATACATGATGGGATGTAAATGTCCAATATTGCTTCTCTGTTCACATGGTTAGTTCCACCCTATGTAATTCTTGGGCTGGTGTCTTTCCTCTCATCTATTTCAAGGAGAAGATCATTTCTAGATACATATCTGACCAGTGTTCTGAAATCCACAAAAATTAAGATTTGGAAAGACACAATAGGTTCAGAACCTACTACTTTTAATTTTCTTTTCCTTTACTTTCTTTCTTTTCTTCCTACTGTATATTCATTCACACAGACACTATTAACAGAAACATGTATATATTAAAAATCATAGTGAGAGTCTCAAAATTACTGTTGGTAGCCTAGAAAAAAAGAGCTTTTTGTTTTCAGTTCAGAATTCATATCTTTTGGAGCATATGAACCTTTAGATTTGTTGCTCTTTTTTCCTATGAAGTGTACACCTTTTCATATGTTTTGTTTCATTATAGATTTTTTTCTCTTTCTAAGACTGAATTATTCTCCCTCTCTAGCCTTATCCATCTTTTGGCAGACTACGAATTCTTTTATTTCCACTCAATTAATCTGTGGGGTTCTTTTCTTACTACACTGTGGTAGTTTGACCTTGGCTGGGCACCAGCTGCCCACCAAGCAACTCTATCACTCTCCTCCTCAGCAGGACAAGGCAGGGAATAAGATAAAATGGGGGAAAAATCCTCATGTGCCAAGATAAAGGCAGTTTAATAAAGAAAAAACAAAGACCACGAACAAAGGGAAACAAAACGTATTCTCTACTTCCCATCAACAGGTGATGTCAAACCACTTCCTGTGAAGCAGGAACCATGTCATGATCTTTGTTCTGACTTTCGTATGGAATTGTGAGGAATTTTTCAATTACTCAAGCCTTTAACATTTGAGACCTGGGGATGGGGAGGGTTTGTTTTCCTAAAGAAATGCTTGTTCATGATAGTTGTGAACTGTAAGAGATTCTACATCACACAATTAAGAGGTGGAGTCAGGGAAAATAGTATTTATTTATTTTCTATTCATGGATTGATTGGCAACTTACTCCCCACATTGTTTCCGGTCACAGGCGCTTATGAATCTCACCTACTCCTTCCTTTTTTAGCTTTATGCTGCACTACCAAGCTTTTATTCCTTTATGCAGTAGCAGTGGTGGCAACGTCAGCTGTACACAAAAAGTATTCTGCTACTGATGTTGTGAAGTTTCTAGGAAGTAAGAGGGTTCAAATTCTCAGGCTCAGACAGGGAAATCAATGGGGGAAAGACGAAAGGCACCTGCCATCATTGTAAGGGGTGATCAGCAAAAGAATCTGAAGTTGGATGTCTGTATGATTTTGATGGTTGTATTTACTATAGATTACTCCTACTTCTAGGACTTGTATAAAGCTGACAATCTTGCCTGAGTAATCTCTGACCAGTGTAATAGGATATATTTTTTTTTATGTTCTTGCTATTTATCATCAAAACAGTGTAGATTTTTCTATATGATTCAAATTCACAAAACAAGAAGTGATAAAACCATCAAGATGAGCCTCTGGGCCATTTCCAGAAGTCAGGTATGTCATACAGGAGAACAGAAGCAAAGTTCTAAATTGAGAGCTTCTGTAACTCACGCACCAGAAAACAGAGGGTTCTAGTGCAGCAAGAGAAACTGGAGAAAACATGTGATAGAACAATGCCCTCTGTACGAGTAATGCCATAATAGCTGCATGGTATTTCAACAAAGCATACACCAACCTTTTCAGTCTGTGTATCCTTTCCAAGCGACAGAAATATAATTATGTCAAGCATTAATCTGCAGCCTGAGCATTTTATTAAAAGTAAGCTGCTGAAATAAAATAATAATGAAATCTTTTCCTCTTTCCAGTAGTATTGAAAGGTTTCTGACTACAGGGCATCCTGAAGGTCATTTGCTGAAGGAGAGCTAAAACCTGGCAGGGGTTGTGACTGTCATAAGTGCCTAATCATTTGGGATCAGACCAAATCACCCAGGCTTCTATTGATAGCATCCTCTGTGGCTGCATGCAGGCCAGCACAGCCCCAGCTGCTTCCTACACTCTCTGTTGCAGGTTCAGCATCTCCTACTTTCCATTAAAAGGCACTATTTTTAGGTAGGCAATCAAATGCTCTTTGCACTTGTTTTAAGGAAAGGTATTCAATAGCAATGGAGGTGATCTGAAAACTGAGCTGAATCCTTAATACAGTCTGAGCCTTTCATCACTTCTACCAGCTGAAATATACAGTCGCAAGAAAAGACTGGGTACCTCTTGTTTTTTCTTCCCTCTCTGCAGACAGACAAAAATTTAGAAAATAAACCACAAACCACTTAGGAAGGTGACAGTATGATTTATAAATTTAGAGGGCAAGGGAAAAGCATTCAGAAAAACAATATACAGCTTTTTCCAGTGGGTACACTGTTTAAAACATGCCTGTGCCATATGGAACATAGATGATTTATAACCAGGGGACTTCAAGCTTCCAAAATGTATAAAACTATTCCCAGAATATTTATTAAGAAGAAGAATAATTTACATGCAGAAAAGCATATACTATGCTATTTTTTCCTGTTTAAATGGATGAATAAAAGAAATAATCCATAACTTACAGGGTCAACCACTTACTCGTTTTTTTGTTCTCAACAATGAGCTTTAATACAGCAAATTATCCTTATATATTTATTCCTTATTTATTTATTTTTCTTTAAGAACAGCCTGCAAGTCTGTAAGGTGCCAAGAGGTATTAGCAGAGAATCGAAGGTCACGGGTTGGTGCTGGCTACCGTGTCGTGAAGCTGACAGTGTCAGCCAGCTGGGCGCAGCGCCGGCTCGCTGATGCATGGAAGGCAGGGCAGTGTGAACAAACCACTCCCTCAGCACCACTGGGCACAGCTGCACTGCACGCAAAGGACACGTGCTGGAAAGATACGAAATAAAAAACACTGGAACACGTAAAGCAGAAACAGCTGCATGTGTGTTTTCCCAAGGTGAGGCGGTGTGGGTTCAGCCTCGGTGGGCAGCTCAGCACCGGGTGGCTGCTCACGCACTTTACATGCTGAGCATGATGTCGTGTGGTGTGGGATATCCCTCTGGTCAGCTGAGGTCACCTGTCCCAGCTGTGTCCCCTTCCAAATCCTTCTGCAGTGGAGGGATGGGGTGTGAGAAACAGAAAAAGGCTTGACTCCGTGCAAGCACTGATAGGAGTAACTAAAAAATTTCTGAGTTATCTACACTGTTGCCAGCACAAATGCAAACCATAACCCCATACAAGCTACTGCAAAGAAAATTAACTCTATCTCAGACAAATCCAGTACTGAATTCTAGTCCCATAATATATATAGTAAGAAAAATTATCTAAAGGGCAGAATAACAGCAGAAGGAGAAACACAAAACAAAGTTCCTTTACAGTTCTCTCTGTGGCAGTAAAAGCAAACCTTTCTGTCCTACCAATTGTAGTTAACTAGATGTAACTAGATGGATATTTTAAGATAGAACAAGTCAAGGTGAATAATTTCTCTGAAACGGAGATTTGCTTGCCCTGACCCTGTTCCCTCTCGTACAGACACATAAACACATAATTTGAGCTTGGTCCCTGCAGACCTGTACAAGGGAAGATCTGATCACAAGGGCAGACATTACAGAGTAGGACTGCTTGTGAAAAAAAGATGGCTTCTACCACCTTCCACAGTGGTAAACCATGCCATTTTGAGACACTAGCAGTACTAGAGTTCTGAACATCATTTCTATTAAATGTGGTGGAAGGTTATTGATATGCCAGCTATTAACATTCCTTGCAATCACATGATTGTTACCATGCCAGGCATTTTCTACTTATAATGCCCAGAAATAATTATATTATGAAACATTCTTTGAATGACTGTTAAAAGTATGGGGGAAAACTGGGGAGAGTGAGTGAAGTTAGGTCCAAAAATAAGAATTATGTGAGCTCTAGCAATTTTTTAAGTGTTTATTATTCTCACATTTCAGGAATGTTTATTAGTGTCTGTGAGCATTGTTGTTTCTGTGGGTTACCATCACAAATGGAACTGCAGTCTTGGCTTATTTCAAATACCTAAGAGAATCTAATCGCTATGATTAGGCTCAGTTAAACAGTCAGACTAAATCCTTTTTTATTATAAATTAAGGACATCGTATTTAGACTTCAAACTTCTATGTTGATATTTGAAAAAAAAAACCTGTAAAATGTTATTGTGGTAGGTACAGTTTAATAAATACTTAGGACCACTGATTTGTCTATAGAGCCCCAGAGTTACAGTGAATTTTTTAAAATCCTCTTTCAACGCCTTCTTTTTAAATTTTGTTACAGAAAAGAAACCTGAGAAAGATAGAGCCTTTATAACATAGTCATAAGACTTTAATATTCTGTCTTACATTTTCACTAATTACTTTAATTGATTGCCTTTCCTGAATGATTGATGCACAGGATTTTATGTGCTGTTGAATGCCACCTGTTGTATAATCATTTTAATTATTGAATTGCATCGTTGTACCAGCAAATAACACCTTCACCTTATTTTAAAATGGCAGATCTATTTATGATTCTGTATGATGATCTTTCCTTGCATATGACATCTTAGCTGTCATAATACAAATCCAGAGGTCCTTATTTAGGAATTAGAGCAGGTCTTCTCTTTTTCTTTATTTACTCTATGAGGTGTGAAGCAGAAAATAGTCAGATTACTTTAGGGCAATTTTGGGGTTTAAAGTAACACATCTAAAATTGTAGCTGGATGAAATTAAGTGTCTTCAGGCTTTTTCTAATCAATGTTACTACTAAAATGTGGGGTTAGTTGCAGAGAGAAGAGTTTTGTTTTCTTTAAATGTGGGATCAAAGCAAATTATAAAATAGGGAAATAAATTCATACATTTTGTTTGACAATATAAATTCAATTCTTAGATCACAACAAGCAGCTGTGAATTGAATGTGCATGCTTATGGCTATGGCTGTGATAAAGCCTTTGAAGAAAATCCCATCTGTAAGCACATCAGTTGAGAAACATAGAATGTATATTCCACACCACTAGCCTCAGTGTTTTTTCTTTAACATGATACTGCTTCATTTTTATCTGCAAAAGCCTTTGTAAACATATTTTTTAAGATGTCGCTTATGGTCAGTCTAATGATTTGAAGGTACAAAATAAAAATTACTCAGGATATGAAATTAAGCCATTATCAGTAAATTGCTGATATGAATACTACACTTTTTAGACAAATTAACAATCCTCACAAATAATCTTTCTCTTTCCAGTGTAGTAGCTTGGAGTTTCAGCTGTTCATCTATTAAGGCAAATCCCTCTTCACAGTAACCTGAATATCATGGGCATGTATACATAATACAAAAAAATCTCAGTAAGAAATGAAAAGGTATGGAGCATATCCCTCAGTGGTGTCTGCACATTAGTTTTATGCAATTTTTATAGCAATGAATGAATAAATAAATTAATACTCCAATCTCTCAATTCTTACAGTGCCCTTGACTACTTAGGTTAGACTGCAGTCAGACAGATGTAAGGAATGCTCCACATTTCCACATATATTGAAATGGAAAATCTTCCTGGAAATTGAAATGAAAATCCTCAGCTCCGTTGTCTATTTTGTTGTTTCATATGACACCAGAACAAGATGTAACTTCTTCATCTGCTCTTTTACTGTATCACAGATTCACAGCACCAGCCTTCATTTTATCTCTGAACTAAAATAATATATGCAGCTTTTATGTTGTGACATTAAAATAGGCTTTCCCATGACTGCTACTATTTTACAGCAAAATTTTATTTCCAGATGTAAAACCCTGGAAGTGACCTAAATCTATAACATAAATCTATGAGTAAGGCACAGGGTAGCTAAGCAGAAACAAAAAGCAATTGAACAATAGAATGAAAAAGGGTATTAGCCTTATGTCCTCATATTCCTCAAGACCTAAACTCAAATCCAGGCCTAGATCATAAAAGAAAATTAGCTTGATCTTCTCATTTTAGCATCCATTTGCGGAAATCACAGTACTTCAGTGGAGTTAACAGTCCCTGATCAAGGGAAACATGAAACTGAAAGTCCCTGAGTGTTCAAAGCAAGCAGATGGAAGTTGTTCTGGGATAAATTGCCTTCAGCTATTCCCTTCCTTGGGACCATATCTGACACAAGCCAGTGAAACTCATCTTTATTTTAGAGAGAGTGTAATAGACCAGATAAGTCTCAGGATGATAATTGGCTTAAAAATTATTAGCAGAACAGACCTGACATTGACCATAAAATGACAATAGTGCCCAAAGAATATTTAAGAACTGAGCACACCTATTCTTTAATACTAATTTCAGTTTAGCATTTTCAAGGACTGAAAAGTCCAGTTTCTTCTCATTTGGAAAATGTCTTTAAACCTTATGGAATGACTCAAATTAAATGGATCAACTTTCACGATTTGTGAGTTTGAGAGCAGCAGGTTGACTCTGTATAATGCAGCTGAGTCCATTTAAATTTATTAATAAAAATTTTTTCAGTGTGGGCTTACGCTGGGAATCAAGAAAATAAGCATTACAATAAGGAAAGCCCTTACAAGAAGTGAAATGGAAACTAAAAGACCCCATCCTCATCCAGTTCAGCAAATCGCTTTTGTCTTTTGGGCCAGGGTGCATTGACCTCACTGAATCATTTTACATGTGTAAGAAAAGATAAAGAAATGTGAATATGGGAAAGGAAGAGGTGCATAATCCTATAAATAACCCTAGATCCATTTCTCCATTACCATAACTGAATTTCATCCTATCTCTTATTTATATACTCTAGTGTAAGATCCAATCCTGCAGCACCATTTGCCGGGACTCTTCCTTGAAAGGGTTTTGGGAAGTATCCATCTATTTATAAACAGTAAACTGTGAAACCAGCTATTTATACCTCTTATTTGTGCCAAATGGGGCTTTAAAGTTAATTTCCAGATCTTGGTATTTTGAAAATGCACATACAAAGGCACTTGATATAAATAGCTCAATGTTATTTCAAAAGAATTTTTAGGCAGTATGTGTCAAACAATAAAATGGTAGTACAATATCTTAAATAAGACATTAGTAATAGGCCTGAATTTGCAAATAAGTTTGTGAGAATAAAGAGAACCAGGAAACAAAATTTATCCATAAAACAGTCTTTTAGACATTACATATAAAAAAGATGAAAGTGTAATACCATCAGATTAAAAAAAAATACAATCCACTCTAACTTGAAAAGTTTTGTTGTTTCTGTTTTTTCTTTGTGCTTTACAGGAGGCTTGGAGCAGAAAAATCATCACAGAATCATGCAGTCATAGAATCAGACAATTGTTCAGGTTGGAAGGGACCTTTAATGGTCCCTTCCAGCTGTATGAGAAGGGACATATTCAAGTAGACCAGGTTGATCAGACAACCTGATCTTGAAGGTTTCCAGGGATGGGGCAGCTGCCACCTCTCTGGGCAATCTGTTCCTATGTTTCACCATGCCTTTTATAAAAAAAATTCTTCCTTATATCTAATCTTCATTTATCCTCTTTTAGTTTAAAACCATTACCCCTTGTTCTATTGCAACAGGCTCAACTGAAAAGTCTGTCATCATGGTTCTTGCAAACCCCTTTAAGTTGTCAAAATACTCCATTAAGTTCACCGCAAAACCTACTCTTTTCAGGCTGAACAAATTCTCTCAGCCTTTCTTCATAGGAGAGGTGCTCCATCCCTCTGATCATCTTGGTGCCTCTCCTCTGAACTCACTCCAACAGATCCATGTCCTTCTTGGGCTCGGGACCCCAGAGCTGAATGCAGCACTCCAGGTGGAGTCACACAGGAACAGAGTAGAGGGGCAGAATCCCCTCCCCTGACCTGCTGGCCATGCTGCTTTGGATGAGCCCAGGATTAAACTGGCTTTCTGGGATGTGAGTGCACTTTGCTGGCTCGTCTCCAGCCTCTCATCCATCAGCACCCTCAAGTTCTTCTCAGCAGGGCTGCTCTCAATCTCCTCATCCCCATCCTGCATTGATACCAGGGCCCGCCCCAAACCTGTTGCAGCACCTTGTACTTGTCCTTGTTGAACCTCATGAGGTTCACATGAGCCCTCCTCTCCAGCTTGTCCAGACCCCTCTGGATTGCAGCCGATCACTCGGGTGTGTCAACTGCACCTCTCATCTCGGTGTCATCTGCAAACTTGCTGAGGGTGCACTTGACCCCAGTGTCTCTGTCCGTGATGAAGCTATTAAATATACTGCTCCCAGCAGTGGCCTTTTAGGGACACCACTTGTCACTGAGCGCTACCTGGACTCTGAGCCATTGACCTCTGGATGCATTTAAAGCCTCTGGCTCACTCTCCAGAGTTTAACCAGAAATCAGATGGCAAAAATGCTGGAAGTGCTTAACATGCTTGGAAAGCTATTGTTAAAGAATTGTCTAGAAATAAACACTCATTGTCCATTGTCCCTTCAAGGTCTATAGGTGCTACTAACATTATTTTGTTTACCATTTCTGATAATTTCAAGGTGATGTGCACTTTCAATCATAACTGTAGAGGCTATTTATCATTATTTTTCAAGAATTCCAGTTCTGTCAACCCTTTATAGCTCCTTCCTTTTCCCACAATACCTGCTATATCAAGAGTTCAGCAAAATTACCTAATATTTTTGTATTTTAAAGGAAAAACAATCCCTAACAGAGTATTTAATATTTTCCTTCGTAAAAAAAAAAAATATTTATCATTATTTTTCAAGAATTCCAGTTCTGTCAACCCTTTATAGCTCCTTCCTTTTCCCACAATACCTGCTATATCAAGAGTTCAGCAAAATTACCTAATATTTTTGTATTTTAAAGGAAAAACAATCCCTAACAGAGTATTTAATATTTTCCTTTGTAAATAAAAACAAAAAAGTTGACTCTACACAAGGAAGTACTATCATGAACTGTGATCTCTGTTCAATGTCTGCCATTAACTTCTAGTAAATAGATTTTGTTTGTAACAGCAGCTCTTACTTGTGCAGGAAGTAGGAAGAAAAAGCATGGCATCTTTTGCTATGATTACCTGTTTCATTTTTAGTGTTTCACTTGAACATGAATAAATGTATATTTCCTGAGTTGAGTAACTCCTGCAGGCATGTTGAGCTTACAGGAGAAATACAGATTTAAAACAGACATATCACGGGGAAGTAAGTAACCATGCATCAACTAGTCCATGGCACCTATCACTGTTTGTGCTCCTAGCCCACTGCAAAGGCCAGATAATTGGGATTCTAAGTTATTAGCACTTGGTAGAATGGTGTGTGCAGACAGTTCACCCAGATCAGCTAATGGGTGGTATCTTGTTCTCTACCATTAAATCTGTGGCTTGTTTCAGTCCTCTATGTGATGGTGCACCAAGGCTTTGTATAGAGCAGTACTTTAAAATATAAACTTGTGCCTGTGTTTGCACAGCAGGCCTAGGCTACAGCAGAGTTTCTAAATTAAATGTCATAAGGTACAATAGAAATTGAAAATATCAGAAGTAACTCTGAGCATAGAATTACAGTATTTCACTTATGAAGGCAGGGCTTTCCTGATTCCACCACAGTCCAACAGCTTTTCATTAGACTCTATTGGATATACACAGATTTTGAACAACCAGTTTTCACACATAGACTCTTGTGTCTTTCAGTCTGTCTGTGAGGGCTATACTTAGCACAGAAAGACTTTTTATCATACATACATTTATCATCACTAATACTCATCCTTGAGGCAATGTAAGAAACATTCAACAGTATAAGGGGTAGTTTGATATCAACAATATTAATCAGGGAAAAATGTGATGTCATCTTCAGAGGAGAACAAGAGTTGAATGCATCTGAATTCACTCTCTGATGTGAGGGGGGCTTTGAGAGATGTGACGCCAAAATCAACCCATCTGAGGGATGTTGTGAAATACATGGCTTTACGTTAGAGAACTGGAGAGTAGAAGGGAGCAAGTTCTGTAGTTGTTCTGGCAGACTCTGTCAAACAGGTCATTCAGATTCTGCTGGTTACTTCCCTCTGAGTCCCATAAGTTTTGTTTGACTTTCAGAAAGTACGTTCAGCCATGATTTGAAGAATGCAATACAATGAGAATTCAAGCACTTCCTTTGTTCCAATGGTTAATCAATCTCACTTTTAAGAATATGGTACATCATTTTAATTTTAACTTGTCTGTCTGCAGCTCCCAGTCATTGGTTCAGTGTTCTGTATTTTTCCCTTGAAGATACTTAAACACTATAATCAAATTATCTCTCAGAGATTGTGCAGTCTCCGAAGGGCATTTTACAGCTCTTTTTTGTACCACCATTCCAACATCCTTTTAGAAAATGTCTATAGCAGAGTAGCACATGATATTTCTGTACCAGGCTCACCACTGCTGTGAGTTAGAATTAAAATCACCTTGCTGCTCCAATTTGTGGCCCTCACCTACACACCAAAGGATCTGCCAGCTCCTTGCTGCATAACACAAAGACAAGTTTAGTTACTTGTCCTCTATAACCCCAAATTTACTTCCAACATTGCTTTCCAAAATACCAAACTGCACTTTGATTGTTTTCCTGATTTTCTTATTCCCTCTCCAGTTCAAAGATGTTTTGTTTGGCAATGTATCTCTTAGATCAGAGGAACATTAAAGCTACAGTGTCAGTAAGGCCATTATAACCTTAATTTAGAAGTAGTGACTTTAACTGATGTCAGTTGACTTTACAGACTGGAAAGTCTTGACATGAACTGTGTATCTGTGGTCACATAACTATTACAGCATAAAGAAGTACGGCTGTTACATAGACACAAAGATAAATCAGCGAGATAAAGGGTGTATGTATACATGGATGCATACATGTATACATGGATGTATACATATGCAAACATTCAAAGATTAATATATTGCAGCATTCAATAATATTTACAGCTTGATGCCATTATAATTGTACTGTTTTGATAAGTTTAAAACAAAAATTCTTTTTCCTTTTCTCATACGTCTCGATTTTTATCACACCATCTGCACTATACAAGAGCCTGCATGCTTCACTGTAATTGTGTTTTCTATGCAAGAAAAAAAAAATACATACATTGAAATTATATTATCTGTATAGCTGCTGGAAGTTCTGGATCTGCAATCAACAGCTCTCATTCAGGCAGGCCTGTGCATTTCTAAAGCAAATCACAGCAGTTTTGATAGTTCAAATCCCTCAAAGATGAAGTACTGTGATGTCAGTGGACAGAAGAGCTTTCTTGTGCCTTCAGCTTGTGAAATAATGCAGGAAATTGTGGCATCTTAGTATTAGAAAAATACTGAAGTAAAATAACTGGCACTATTGAGGTCCCAGAGTATTTTGGGTTGGGGGTTTTGATTGGTTTTGTTTCTGGGTATTTGTTTTGGGGGGTTTTTTTTGGGGGGTGGGTGTTTGGGTTTTTTGGGGTTTTTTGTTATATTTAAGTATTATTTATTTGGCTTAGGAGTTTCTTTACATTCACTGGGTTGGCTTTATGCCAGAGTAGGATATCCACGTCAGGTGATTCAGGCTAGCATGCAGAGAGACGAGTTTAAACTGTGACTTCAAGACCTTTTCTGTTGTGTTATAAAGTGGACTCAGTACAATGTTCATGCTCCACTGAGATTTTGAGGTGAACTCAGATTTATTTGATCCATTCATATTGGGAAAGTTGTCTAAGAAGAACCAGAACAAAGGAACAGAAGAGACCAAGAGAATCACCACATAATAAGGCAGTAAGATAAATACAGCCTGGACTCAGTCCTTGAAACTGCTGTTCCCCATGTGTGTGGTTAGATAAATTGCCAAATGATCCTTTAGCGTAGATCTCACCACACTACAGGGTGGCAATAGAAAACATCCCTACTAGTTTGACAGAGGGAAATTCCTTATGGATTCCAAAGCTGACAAATCTAGTAGAGCCATTTCATTACTTTCTTATCCTGCTTCAGACAAAGAAAGTAAGATTTATTTAATTTCTTTCAAGGAAGACAACAGACCATGTTAATCAGATAAGCATGTTATTGCAATGAATGGAACTGTGACATTCTGATTTTTTGGCCCAGCTGGATGAACCTGATGAGTACACATGACTGCAAAAGCTAGGGCTACACCTCACATGTCAGGGACACAGATATTTGAAATGGCTCTGCTTGTCTGACCCTAAAAGCAGGGTCTGCAGTGAGCACAGTATATACCCCACCCCACAGATACTGCTGGGCTTTTAAGACTTAATGGTGTGCAGCTCCAACTGCACAGGGACCTTTGCAGCTCCTTCTTGCTATGGTGCAGACCTACCCCCAGGTCATCACCATTCTTTATCCTAGAAAAGTCTCATTTTTTAAAGCTTACTATCTGAAATACATAATAAAAATTAAAACATACAAGTATAAAATGCAGAACATGGCTACCTGTACCTAATCCAATATAAGAGAATTTCTGTGTATACAAAAATAACTCATTGCATGCTAATTCAGTCCTCTCACATTCTTAGTGACCATTTATTTACCTCCACAGCTAATGCCCAGCAGATCATCCCCTTCAGGAATACTGAACTGTCTGGAACTGTCTGAAAAGAAGAACACATTTGGCAGAAATAAGCATAATGAAGATAAGTGTTAACACAACATGCTAAACTCAGTCCAGGACACAGGCTTTCAAACTGCTTTTTCCAGTTTGCAGTTAAGAAACTGTTTCAGACAACATAAAAAGCTGTATCTAACACTTTCTGACAGTGCCATATTGTCTGGGACTAACCCAAAAGGGAGGTGTACATGAAAAGGCAAGGATGAGTTCACCTTCATTGCTACTAAAACTTCTAAGCTACCAAAATAACCAGAAAATTAAGAACTGAAACACAAGCAGAAACTAGCCAGCTTGTCTTTCAGCAGCTTCATTTGGAAGATCAATGGGATCTTGACAAGATTGGTATCATCTACAACTTAAAGCCATTCAGATGTTTGTTTAAAGTGAATTAAAGAAAGGCAAGTTTTAAGAGTCGAAACAGAAATAGCAATAATAGAAAAACTCAGTCAGGGGAACAAAACTGTCTTATAGTCTACAGAGAGTCCAGAACAGAAAGTTTTGCATTTGCCATTGATTGGGACAAATAAAACACGGTGAAAAAAGGTTAATAAAGAATTCAGAAAGGTACCAAAAGTGACTGAAAATGACAAGAAAAAGGACAAGCTGAAAGCCTACACAGACCTTTACAAGAGGGCTGCCCTGGTTTTGTGTAACTGATAACATATATTGAAAACAAGCAGAGAGCTAATCTGCATGTAACAGGGGAATTCAGCTTTCCTCCTTACATTTTGCTGAAAAAACTATATTGATTTAAAATTGGTGTTGCATGACCTGAAGAAAATAGCGAAAACATCTCAAGGACTGAATGCTACTTTTTGCCTGCATCAGTTACTTTCACCATGGGTTCACAGTAACACAATCCTCAGCAGGGGCCAAAGCTGTCTCCAGGTGCAGTCACCAGGAGACCTGAATTAGGGCACCATGAGAGTTTGCAGTCACTCTCCCTCTCTTTGTGCAATCAATTCCTCATAAATGGACCTGGGAAAATGTCTCATTTTCCTTCTTCTCACCAAATATCCATAGCAGAAATTAAACCAAATTCAGCCAAATCACCAATCTTAAAAGTCTTGAAATTCAATTTCAGATGAGAAAAGATGTTATTTAAAAAAAAAAAAACTTTTTTTTCCTTAGTCTTAAAAAGTATGCAAAATATTATTCGCTTGGATTTGTTTCATATTCTTTCATGCAATGTAAGGCCATTCCACTGGTTTCTAGAAAAAGTTTTCATAATACGCACAAGCTTTACATATAACCTGCACTTGCAAAATTAAAATCTAATGTTATGAGGGTACATGGGATCCTGTACAATGATACCTTGAAAAAGTAAAATAAAATGTCTTCTGCAGGGGTGCTAAAACCAGTATATCTGCCAGCTTGATTCTTCTTCACCTCAGCCCAAGTAGGCAGCAGGAGCTTGTCCATCTGTGCCGGGAGGGCTGGTGAGGTTGCTCAGGAACTTGACATGGTGCTATAGAGTCAGCAAGGCAGAAAATAAGGCCATGTGGCCATCCCTGAGTGGAGTGCTACATTTATTCACTGTTGACTTTTTCTGTGCAGACGTAGAGCAGTGTAGAAATATCCCAGGATTTTACTTTGAGAAATCCAGTGAGAACAAGAATTGTGAGGAGTTCTATAGACTGCTATGCACCAATTACAAAATTAGGGTGTTCTGACGAAAAGTGTATGATATAGTTGTTCACGTACTCTGATGGATCTCATACCTCAGCAGGATATTTGTAAGCTGAAGAAAAAATTCAGTGCCTGTGCCAAAGATGATAACAAAAGGATGGAGAAAGGAGAGCCTAGTTGGTGAAGTATGCTTTTAGTGACATTAGGCAAATTCAGATGCTTTATGCTTAGCTCTTAGCCTTTTTTATATATATATTTTTTTTTTTTTTGGGGGGGGGGGGGGGGCAACTAAAAAAGTTTTTTTCATTTTTTTCATGCTTCAAAATTTTTGCAGAAAGAATATCTCAAGTTTTGTTCTCCTCTTAGTATTACCTTCACTTCACTGCATGGAATACAGTTAGCTCTAATTCTAAGTGATAAAATTTTATACGGGAAGTCACTGAATTACATAATTACAGTTATTTAAAACATCTTTTGGAATAAATTTGTTAAATATTCTGAGCTCACCATATTCTTAGCATCTTTAGTCACAGCTGGTAATATTAATTTCTCTACTTTCTGCCTCCATTTCTCTCTCATCTTTTACTTTGTGCTTCCTCCATGTTGGAGACAAAATTTTGCTGTCAGTGTAACACTTCAACCAAAAAAAGCAGATGAAGCCATCTGGTAAAGACCTTGGGTTTTACCTAGCATCCACTGTGATCAGAATCAAGCTGGTCTCCAGGGGTCTTTGGCGAATGTATTTGCACCTGCAAATAATGACCTTTTTGCAGTTTGCATGCCCTAGATCAGTAAACAGATGTATTAATAAACATCTGAAAGGGAAAATTCCTTTGGACATAGCTCATCTGTGACCACTCGAAAAAACTGTTTTGTCTGGTGCTTTGGTTGTAAGGGATAATTTATGAGCTGTGTCCTAGGAGGGCAGTCGTCACTTCTGTCTCTTTCATTGCCACAAACACATGAATCTGCTGGGACACAGGAGCACCACTGAGAGCAAAAGGAAGACAACATCAACAATGGAAATACATCATACATAAAAGTGACACACACACAAAAGACCTATAAATAAAATAACAAATTAGAAACACAACCAGGCAGCTTCCTTGTTGTCATTATCCATCATCAGAGGAGCTAGGGAGGCATTAGACAGGCAATGTGTTGCTCCGATTCAGCAAACCTGCAGATCCCTGACAGTACTCGTTGGATGGTCAGCACATGTAAGTACAATGGTTCTCCTCAAAAATGCAAATGATTTCTGAGGAGGCTGCTCCTGTGCACAGAGTTAATGCCATGCATATAGATTTCTTTTTCCCTTTGCAGAAAGGAGATTTGGAGTATTTATAAACAGGTTCGCTCTATCTATCTGGTGTAACTAATTCCCCAGATTCTATTTCATAAATTTCTAGGTGATAAAATTTGTTGGCCTCTGAAGCTAGATAAAGAAACTTATGTGAGTGTATCTATGTACATACATGAATGCATATGACAAGAGGAGAGTAGGATAAAAAGCCAGCAGATTTCACATTCTGGGCTTTTTCTTCCTTTAAAGAAGGAATTCAAGATATAATTTTAAAGTATTTACATAATTCTAACTTGTTTATATAGCAGTGAATTCTTTCATTTTCTATAGGAAGTTACAGACAAGAAAAGAAAATCCTCCCATAGCAGAGGATTAATATATATTAATTATATATAGAGATATAATTCACTGATGAAAAACAGCTAAGTAGGAAAAGAAAAACACATACATAGAATAGCAAGGTATCAGCCAGTTGGCAAACAAGGGTTTATTCTATTTTATATCATTCTGGACCATGAGAAAAGCTGGTCTCCAATTCTAGAGATAAATTCATCATTTTTGGTCTATAAATTCCAATAGCAAGGATGACTAGTGAAGCATTTTATACATTTAATATTACAAAGAAAAGTACTTTCTTGAAATGCTAAATATTCTCATTTTGTCTCAAGGTTTGAGAGAAACAGCATTGCTAGTGGCAGGCCACAAAATTATGTAATTCTAGAATCTGAAGAAGAAAATGTATTAAATGTATTAACATATTAAAATACAGTTTGTTTGAAGCACTATTTTTTTCTGAAGTAATGTTTACATTTATTTTTTAATTATGAAGAAGACAAAATCTTTCTCATAAACTTATGTAAACATTGACAAATGTATATATGTAGGTGGGGGATAAAACAAGCATCTTTTCTTGACTCTTTACATGGAACAAAATACTGTGACCCAACGTTGGAATAATTCCAATAGTGTGAGATAATGTAGACATTTTCTTTAGAAACAAAATTAAAAGATACCTGCCTTTCCAAATACTAAATTGGAGCTCTGGGGAAAGGTATGTCTTCGCACCTAAAAATATTCTATTTAAGGTCTAATCATCTCTAACATAATTCAGTTTACTAATGATGTGCTGTGGGTTTTAACCACTTTAAGTTATAATTACTTTAAGGAAGCAGACAATACAACACTTGTGGGTTTTCTGCCTTTGACAAGAGCAAAGGAGAAAACCATAAAGTGTCACTGTGGCATTGTGCAAACCTACCCATCACACCATCTCAAAAAAGAGATAACAGAACTGGAAAAGAACAGAGAAGGTGATAAGATAAAACCAAGCTAGCGAAAAATTGAGGAAGACTGAGAAAATTGCTCAGAATTTCAGCTGGATCAGAAACAGTTACAAGTTCTACGTGACATAGACATGACACAGATTATGATGCCATGATTGTCATGAAAGTGAGTGATTAAAAATTACTATGAAGGGCGTACCTGAAGTTCATTGCTATAATGTGATGGAAACCAACATTGTGGGTTTTAAGAGATTTGTAGAAAGGTCTATCAGTTATTATTACCACAACACTGGGGATACAACAAATCAATGGGAATTGGAAAGGCTTATGAATGTAAGCTCTAATAAACACTCACACTCTTCAGAAATCTCTTCCTTACCCTTGTCATACAAGATTCTCTCTAGTGGAAGACACTAGACACAGCAGAATTTTGGTGTAATCCAGTACATCTATGCCTTAAATGTTATTAGATCCAGAATTTTGGCAGTGCATTTTAGTCAAAACTGTCCTATTTTTTAATTTACTTATTTTTTTTTTTAACTAGAATTGTATTAAAAAAAATAAATAAATAAAAAACTTTTCCCACATCAAGTCTTTGTGGCCATTCTGTATGCTCTGTGGCTGTACCCTCCATCTTTATTTGCAGCTAGCCATCACTGGTGGGAGCATTCTCTGAAGCCATCTACTGTTCATTTTAAGATCAAACACCCAGAACATCTGATCTGCAGTCAGGTTTTACAAATCAGACCTTGTTTTCTGTTAAAATAGTTTCCCACAAGACTTCTTTAGCAGATGGTGGAAAAGTTATATATTATTCATGCTATCCAATTCCATTAGAAATTGTGTGTTTGCTATCTAGGACAAAGAGAATTCATAGTCTCCGTCTGTATAGAATGTTTGATTCTGAAGAATTTTTACATAAGCAGCAAAACCAAGTAAGTTTACTCAACAGTTATTGCAGAATCAGAGTGCTGCATATCTGCTTTCAAACCCATTAAAAGTTGTTCCTTCTTTATTTTTAAAACCCAAAATATAGGCAGGTAATAAAACTTAATATATCATTCTGGTCTGAACCTAAAATCATACCACCATTTACAAAACAGGGGTTTTTTTTCCATCAAGTTCAGAAATATCCCTAGGAAATCTGCTTGTTTTGTACCTGTGGAAAATGTCACAACCACAAAATACTGGTCTTTTTCATCCAAGAGATGTTGGTATTAATATTAAAACTGTCTGAGGCAAGGCACTTTCATCTATATTTCATTTCACATTTAGATTCAGTCTCGTGTTTTACTGAGCCCATCTGCATCTCTATCTGTCTTTTAAATGTTCAGTGGGAAGAATTCTCCTTTCTGATTTATACCTTGATCAAGCTGAGTGGAACAAACACATACATTTTGGAGACTAGCTACAGGTACTGCGCCTCTGATAATTACTGAGAAGTAATTCCCAGCTGCTGTAAATTGTATTGTTTTATCCACTTTTCTCTCTAAATTTTACCAGCTTAAGGAGATGGGTTAACTGAGGCACAAAAAAAAATGAAGAGCTGTTAGGATTGCAGAACCTGAAGGAAAAAAGCTTTATTATCCACTGCTGCATGAAAGAATGTTTTATCTAATATGGATGGCAATTAATATGTTTAAAAGGCAAAACATACTTTTTCCAGTATTTTGGAGCCAATACAAACAAATAAAAATGTTTGAAGTCTATCTTCCCATCATCCCATTTTGTGCTCATCAAACACAGAAGTCAGTATCTCATACTTGATCAGTGTCATGGGTAATTCTGGTTCTTTCCATTTACAGAAAATCTAAAGGTAAAATATTCGAGCTACCTACATAAACATATATTTAAATCTTTACTGAAACACCTGAATAACTTGCCTTTGTATTGCATAATTTTTTTCTCTTGTGATAACATAACTATTTGAATAAGAGCTCAAAATCACTGCAGTGATCGCTAACCTAAGACTGCAACTATCAAAGAAGGATGGATTATTGCTGCTAAGCCCCCACTGAGGCATCTCAACTTCCCACTTCCTAAACCAGCCCTGTCAACATGTGAACTGACAATTGCCCAGCACTCGCTGCAAGCAGCCCACCTAAGTGGTTGCCTTCCAACCCCAGCAGTCTTCAGAAACAAACAGAAATGAGATTTAACTACTACGGAGCAGCACTGTATACAAAAGAACTGTGTAAATAGTTTATCAAAACAGGATTTTTCCACTACTACTCTGAGAGGAGATGACCTTTCCACTGGAGCAATATGACAGGGGTGTCTCTCAGCCTCCCTGACTGAGTATGCTGAGTGCACAGAGCTGATTTACAATTACACTGTACAGTCTTTAGAGAACAAGAATCTTTATGCCCGCATAGTAATATCCCTGTCCATGAGTAGAGCATGTAGTTATACTGATAATAAAAAATAATCACTAACAAAACAATAGCACTCCACTAAAATATGAAACCATAACTCTGTTTTCAGAATTTTTACTTTATTGCTTTTGTATTGATATATTGCTGTACTATATGCCAATACATACAGACAAATATATTTAAATCATACTTAATATGGCATACCTATTCCACTTAAGCATCCAGGGAAATCTCTTTTCGGGCTTTTTGGTGCTAAATTGATTTCAATGAAAAACAATTTCTTTAGTCTTTCCAAACAAAAGTACCTCTGAGAGAAATAGCAACTCAGTATTTCAGCCTGTGCACATTTGAAGATCACATCCTGCATCATATGACGGTTCCTGCTAGAATACAGTACAGATGGCTCCTTCTAAACATGAAAACATAAGCCACACAACAGGCCCTTGAGGGACAGTGATGGGTCTGCTCATCCAAACTATATGTTGCTGACCAGAAAAAGAGGAAGCTCTTTGACTTTCCCAAACACTGTATCATGATCCTCACATCCATGGGTGAATGAGGCTTTGAACAGATGGACAGCACCTATCCAGACAGAGTGTGTTCAATTTCCACTGTGTCAATTTGAATGTAGAGAAGGGTTAGGACAGAGTTAGTCTGAGCAGAGCCCTGCTTTACAAGCACTACAGCTTGGTGGGGCATCTAATTTGTAAAGTGCTACACCAGGGAAATGAAGTCAACAAAGGCTCACCCTTGTTTTCACAAGTAGAAATTAGTATGAGAGCCTGCTATTGTTTGGTCTGAGAATAAAAGTCACAGAAAATGTTGAAGAATCAACTTCACAAAACTGTTATGCAGAATGTTCTGGGGTCTCCAGTTTCACAACGACTCTAAAACAAAGGATACCAATGATGGGGGGAAAAGAGATGCCATTTCCCTATTGCCATTCCCAAGTTGACTGACATTCTCCCTTCTAATTCCATTTTTTTTTTTTTTTTTGCACACTTTTAATAGATTGAAGAAATCATGTGATAAACACAGAGTATTATTTTTTCCACTGATTGGAGGGGGGGGGAAAAAAGGAAGATATGTATGTCCCATGTATTCACATTATGAACTATGCTTGACAGTCAATAACAGTATTAGTCTGATACACTGTCTGGCAAGCTCCCAGTGAAAACAAGTTCTGTACCTGAAAAATACAGATTGCTATCTGACGATTGTAGTTAACAGTGAGGTAAGACTAAGAGATGACAATGGCTGTGGCAGCAGAACCACGGATCAACAAGAAATCAAATTTGGCACAAAGAAAACACTCTGAAGTCCTGTCATGCCAAACTAAAGCTTTCCTTCCCAGCTGAGAATGTTTGGCTCTCTAATATTCAGAAATAAAGAGATTGTATTAAAGATCATGAGCTGCTTTCATTTCACACTAGGTTATATATAATTAATATTTTCAAGCTTCTTTGCTTAACAAGAAACCTAAATTTGCAATTTTTTTAATGGAAGCTGAAATTCTAGTGTAATCACGAACTTATGGCAGGCCTTCAAGAAAAGACACTTATTGCATTAAAACCACAGGAGCTGGCAACAATGAATCTGATTCTGACAGGAGCTTTAGCACTTTCTAACTTTAGCAGTGCTAATTAATGATTAGCAAGCTTCTGTTTCACACAACAATCCTGCACTTTCCAAACTTATTTTAAAACTTTTGTGTACATTTACTAGCAACACATTATATCCAGGAAAACCCAAGCATAACATCCCAAACATGGGGAAATATAAAACAAAACATTATTCTGTGATCCTGAGGATGTTTTTTTATTTTACTTAGACTTGTTTCTTTTCCTGAGAAAATAATTTGCATAAATGTTAGTTCTCTCATCATATAATAATTGGTTAATTTAAGGAGGGAGTTTGAAGAGCCTTATATCATAATAACAACAAGTAATTTAAATTTTAAAAATCAACTTGTCTTTGAAAAAAACCCTAAATTAATTCATTCTAATCAATATTATTAAAACATCTTTTCCGTATGTTTCAGAGGAAAATTTTAAAAATTACTATCTTTGTTCTGTAGCTAAGGTGGGCCAACCAGGAGTTAAATAAGCAGAAAAGCTTTTAAAGAAATATATCATATTTTCTAACATTTGAAAGTATTTCCTGTCACAGCCCTGAGAAGTAATTTAGAGACTCCTTGCTGCCCAGAGGACGAGGACAGTTGTGGGGAGCTTTATATAAGTTTAATGTAAGTAACTAATTTTTCAAGGCCTTGGAAAGACCAGCAGTGTTTCATCTAAGCAGCCTGCAGTCACAAAAACAGTGCACTGCTCCAGTTGCCTGCCTGCAGCAGAAATTGTGTTAGGTGGGTTTTGGACTCCATTCTGCCTACCCCATCTTTATTAATTCAAGCATTTGTACTTTGCCACCAACATCATCATCATCACCACCATCATCATCACCACCACTTCTTTGGGGCATGTGTAAGTCCTTACTTGCCTCACTTGCCAGCACCTGAGCCCACTTCTGCTGCATTCATCTCAAGTAAAACATCTTCTTTCTTCTTGTTGCTCTGGAAACTTGCAGCACCTTTTTGCTCCCAGTGGTGGCAAAAGCAGCAAAACAGATTTTGACAATCAGTCCCGTGTATGCCCAGTGTCTCTAATTCCTCAGCTTCTCCCTGAGGTCACTGGAGCCACATAAAAGTCGTTTGTATTGACAGTTCATGGGCAAGGCCAAGACATCTGTTCCTAGAGCAACTGCGTGTTCTTGGAAATATTTAAGCATTGCCAAAGAGCATGAGTTCCATTAAATGGGCACTTTTCCAATGAAAATAGAACCTTTGCACAAGCTAGAAAAGGTTAGTACAGCTACTGCACTACAGCAAATCTTTTTATTTTACTAATTTTCCTTAGTCACTCCAAATAAACTAGCTGGATCCATGAATCTAATGATCTAGTGATCACTTTCCAGTTTACACTTCTGCAGCTATTTTATATGAATTATCAAAACTTGGAAAGGAATCAAACAGCGTACACAGGTTCTTTTTACAAAAGTTCTAACACTGTGAAATATTATGAATTCATTTGGACATAAAAAGTTTGGCATAATAGATAGACAAGAGACTAAAGCAATAATGATTAATTTTTCTTAATGTATGATATTTTCTGTTGACCTTATTTGTCCCTTGTTTTTTACAGGCTGCACTAAAATGCCACAGCCCATCAGCTTACCCAGATAGGACAGCAGGCATTTTTAATATATAAGAACATCATGTATTCCTTTCAAAAAAATTTACTAATTGTGGGTAAAGGAGAGAAAAAAATGGAAGAAGCAGAGCATAAAATGTCACAAATTAACTGCTGCACAGTAAGGCACAGCAGTGCATTAGTTGGAATTGATACTGATCTTACCCCAAGCATTATGTTGTCCAAGTCATTAGAAATTTAATGTTACATCCTAGTCTACCTTTTCTGTCACATGTTTGACATCAGCCAAAAGGGTCATGATCAAGAACTTAATCAACAGCTTTCTCTCAAGGAGAAATTTTCTTTTGAATTCTCCTTTGGAGCCCCTCTACCAACTGAAATATCATCCACACCTGCAGGATATGAACGCAGGTGTGAAAGTCAAGCAGAGCTCTGCAGTTCTCTGTTTGATCTGTGTTATCATAAAGTGCAATACACAGCCACTTGCACAGCACTGTCTCCCTCACAACAGAAGAGCACTTTGGGGTGAGCCCTGACAGAGTGGGAAAACCTCTTTTCCCACAAACTTCTCTTGGACTTGCTATTTCAAATAAGCATGAAGTTCCTGAAGAGTTATATGAATTTCTCTACAAACATTATCTCGCCAAATTTCTTTTTTCAAATGTACAATTCTAATTGTTCCTGGGTTCCAAATGCAAGTAAAGCTGCCTTCTCTGTGGAAGTGCATCTTTCCTTTTCTTTCACATTAGCTTTCTATCACTGAAATTCTCATGGATATGAATGGTGTCTATATGTTACGAGGTACAGTGACTTGGAAAGAGATAGGAATGTGGTTAACAGGAAAAAGCTTTTGATCTGATCAACTGGTGAGGAAATGGCATGTGTTTTTCTTTATACCATGAGCAAATGAGTGTGAGCAAATACTGAGCTGAAAGAAGGATTCTTTGCACAAGGAATAACAAACAAGCAACACAACATTCTGCTTTACCCTCTGCTAATCTGGGGGGTTTTGAGCTTTAAGACATAAAAACACAATAATTTTCCATGTGTTATCTTAACCAAATTCTTGTCTTATGCATGTGTGGGTATGAAAATTATCCCCCATTTCAAGGTGTCCCTAAAGTATACTTGAAGTTTAAGATCTTCTCTGAACCCAGTTTTAATGAATCAAATGCATGGTTGGAAAGTCATTGGAGAACATAAAAAGGAGCTACATTCAGCTGCTTCAACAGTTTAGTTACTGGAGTATGAACAGGTATCCTACTAGTACAAAAATCCCAAAAGTCGTAGTAAAAAATGCTAAAGAAAGACACAATGGACATTACAAGTTTTATGAATTACTACAATAGCAGTCAAGAAAGGGAGAATGCCTTTAAAGTGAAAGAGAGTAGGTTCAGAACAGGCGTTAGGAAGAAATTCTTGACTTTTAGGGTAATGAGGCACAGGCACAAGTTGCCCAGAGCAGCTGTGGCTGTCCCATCCCTTTAAAGTGTTCTTGGCCAGCTTGGACAGGGCTTGGAGCACCCTGGTCAAGTGCAAAGTGTCCCTGCCAATGGTGCCCACAGCAGTGTGGTTGGAAATAGAGGATCTTTAAGGCCCCTTCATACCTAAAACATTCATTGTTTTTTGGAGTTTTATAGCAAGTGGATAGGGACTTGGATGACTTAAATTTTTCAGACAGTATTTCTAGAATTAATGAGCTGTGTCCAAGGACGATGGAGAGTTATGATATGATTTCTGTGGCTAAGTAGAACATCATTAAGCAGTTAGAGCACTTTCATAAAATAATATCATAACGTGTTTTCAAACTGAGGATGAATATGTTTTATTGATATAAATGTTTTGTTAATAGAAAATGTTATCACTGTGTATTCTAAGCCTTGTCCTTTTTTCAGGTATTCTATATTCAGGGGAAAAAAGTATAAGAGATGCTAATAGAGAAATGGATGCAGCTTAGTTGTCAAAGATAACATATTTGATTCCATTTTCAACTGAACTGAGTAGTGAACATCTCCCATGAGTGGTGGTGCATCCCACCTCCCCACCCCAGGCTGCACTACAGTCTGAGAAACATTTTCTTGGTGTTGCTTTTATATTAAACCTGGTTTTGCAGACAACTTTGCCAGCAATTCTTTGACCGACCTTATAACACTCATTCTTGACACCAGGGGATGACCAAGATTGAATTCCATACCTGAGAACTCTTCCTGAGAAAAATATGCTTTTACTTACCTTTATTAGTGTCCCTTGTGGCTTGAAAGAGTTCTGATCTGAGGAAAACAGGTATATAAACCATTTTGAAGTTTCAGATGTATATTAGCCTCTGTACAGTGTATTCCTGCATGGATCAACCCACCTGTACAGTGTCATTGTTCTAACTTGTGCAGGAAAAATACTTTTGTGGAGGGACAAAGTAAATCAGTAAGATCAGGGAGTTCTTACATTTCACAAAGATTTAACAAGGAACAAGTTCCCCTACAAATATGGTTTTCTTGCTGAAAAACACAGTCAACTCAATGCTCCAATACTGAGTTTAGCATACAGAAATAGGTACAATTTAAAATACTGTGATGTATATAAAGGCTTTTTACAATGTTTTATTAATGACAATATTGTTAGATGTTAGTTCTGTTCTGTTACATTGCAAGACCTTGGGTTTTTCTTTTTTCTCTCCTTTTATGCTTAACCCTGTAAAATGTGGTAAGGTACCAACACCTTCACCTTGAACTTTGGGATTCCTACTAAGGAGCAGTCATTTTTACACAAGATCAATAGATATTATCTTTGTATTTTAAATAAGAGAATTAAAGATGCTGGGATGTAGAATCATCTTGTTAGTGTGCTACTAAGAGCTTGTTCTTGCAACCAGAATGAATTTTGTTGCCAAGAATTCTGGAGGTTATAGCAGAGAACACAATTTCTTTATTTTCTGGGTTGAAAACCAGGTTCCCCATAGATATATATATGTATATAGAGAGATATAGATATATAAATACATAGATACACCCCTTCTCTTCTTTCTTTTCCCATTCATTTTCTCCCTGATTTCCACCGGGAAAGAAAAGTGGCATATTGCTTGCATAGGAGATGTAAAGGACTCAGTATATCCACATTAGGCTGGCAGACAAAAGACTAGGCAGTTGGCCTTGTCCTAGTCTGAGGTAAAGCTGGACGATCAGGACATGGAAAACTATGTACATGACATGAGAAATTGCTGGACATGTCAGAGATGAATCTAAGAGTCTGATGAGGGTTACAAATAGTGCCAAAAGAGACATCAGAGTTTGGCAGATGGATAAAAATGGGTTCTGTGAAAAATGGTTGGACTTCACAGCTAGTGGAGGGAATTATTAGGCCCTTTTGGAGAACAGATTCTCGAAAGGGCAGCAATGTCTGGATGACCATAACAATAATACCTGATGAGACACAAATAAGATTGGTTTCAATACCGTAGAAGTCGTATTTGTGCATAAATATATCATAACTGGGACCAAGGTGGAAAAAATTGGCTGAACTGTTTATTATCTGCTGCATTAGTTCAAGACCTTGAGGGACCAGTTTACACTGTAAGTTATTGGATCAAAATGAGACGAAGGAAGCAGGTCTCCCCATGAGGAAATCTTACTTCTAGCTGAGGTTGAACAGAAATTACACTGTTCAAAAAGGCATTGGAGAAGAATGATCCATGGCAGAGTCCTTCTCCTCCAACCATCCACCTCCACCTCTTGCTGATGGTCTACACTTCCTTCCCTGTACACCACAGCAGGAGCTGAACCCTGGAGATGGCAAAGCTACCTCTAATGACTTGTTTTATGGGTTCACAACATGTCCAAGGGCACAAAATTATTTTAGGTGATTGAAGAATTTAACCTTCTGTCATGGTTTGCCAAATGCCAGGTACCCCTAAATTAACACATCCACACCCAGGGCTCATGAGTTGAGATAAGGAAACCCGGGAGAAGATGCACTCAAATAGGCAAAACAGGACTAACTTAGGCTGCAATGTGATCTAATTTATTGCTAACATAGTCAGAAGAGTAAATGAGAAGTAAAACAAACCCTTCAAGGCCACCGTTTCTCCTCTCACCCCTCTCCCTCCTTCCCAGCAGCTGCACAAGGGAACAAGGCATGGAGGTAGGATGGGGGCTGGGTCAGTTCATCACTCAGATCTTCTTTCCCTGCCTGGGGAGAGGTTCTTTTCCTCTGCGTAGCCATGGGTCTCACCGTCAGCAGCCCGCCCGACACTGCTACAGTGACGCTGGTCCCCACACAGGCAAGCAGTCTCCCCAAAACTGCTACGGCGTGGGGTCCATCTTCCATGGGGTACAGACCTCTGAGCCAGGCCGTTTCCATCTCGGGAGCAAGGCTTCTTCTCTTTACCGGACTTCTGCTGGGCTTCTCTCTCTCCCTCTCTCTCTCTCTCTCTCTCAGGCACCCACCCACTCCATGTGGGACACTCAGCTCAGTCTCAGGGTGCAAGTCAAGGCCTGTTTCTCAGCCTCCTCCAGGGCATCCACTCACTTCAGCATGGACAAGTAGATCTCAGCATTTCCCGTGGGCCCCATGGGCTGCAGGGGCACCACCTGCTTCACCATGGGCCTCACCACAGCCTGCAGAGGCTGCAGAGCTCCGGCGCCTGGAGCTCCCCCTCCCCCTCCTTCTCCACTGACCTTGGTCTCTCCAGGTTGTTTTCCCTCACATACTCTCACCTACTCCTCCTCCTCTGGCTAAGGAAAAGTGCGTGCACTCATTGTTTTGATTTCTTCTTAAATATGTTTTTCACAGAGGCATAACCAACATCTCTAACTGGCCCAGCCTTGGCCAGCAACATGTCTATCACCTCAGAGCTGGACATGGTGAAGACTTTGAGAAGCTTCACCAAGGAGCCGTCTTTGTGGGCCCCCTCCTCCACTAGAAAAACCTGGGCCAAGCTAAACCATGACACCTTCAGGCCAGATAGGGACCACTGTGTTTTAGTGATGTCATCTGGATGGCTTCCCACAACCCGATGAGACAATGTTAAATTAGAGATTTCTGCCTACATTATGTACCAACTCATTAAAGCACCATAACAGTGAATGAGATCAGCAATCTTCTTTAAGTATTTACAGACAGTTCTGCTGTTTCCATTTTTCTCTTTTAACATTTTCCATAATTGGTATGCAATGCTTTCCCATGGATAGCTCAGATTTGCTGCGCTTTATGAAGAATGTCAGTCTTTTGAGCTTCCTCCAAACCTTTAAACTAGGGACGTGTATGAAAGGATAGAGCTTGTTAGAGAGCGCTCCGAACAGCAGCAAACTATCAGTCAAAACAGTGGTTTGATAATGCAGCTGAGGCAGTGAGTTATCTCAGAATGAACAGTACCTCACCCAATTAACCTGTTATCAGAGTGGAAGTCCATCTGAAAAAAAAACAAAAACAAAAACAATAACAAAATGAGACAGCAAAGAGGGCAGCTTTTACTCCAGAGATCCTCTTTTTCTGCAGCCTTTCCAAGCACAAACCAGAGAAGATGATCAGTGAAGCAACCTGTTGCAGAGATCACCCGTGGTTTGATAAGGTCAAAGCAAAGCCATTTTCCATCCTTTCAAAATATAAAGGTCTGGAAAGAGAAACCTGTTAGCCAGAACGACAGTCTAATTATAAAGAATGTAGCATCTTTGGCCAGAAACTGTTGAAAATCCTTGTTTGCTATTTTGTTACAGTACTAAAAATACCAGCAACTTTTGCTGAAGTTTTGCAGAAGTTTGGCATAACGATTCTTCATATGAAAGTAACACCTCAGCGTAAGTCTGAAAACCTGGTACTGAGTGTTGTACCCTTCCATGCATCCACAAAAGCAAAAACCGAGCAACAGTTCCTATTAAAAAAAAATAATATTTGGCTGTTAATACTGGCAACCTGAAAGCATAAAACTCAGGAGCACAACATAATTGAAAATAAATGGTGAATCCCATTGGTCACAGTGAGACAGTTGAAAGCCTGACTCTCTTCAGCTGAATCAAAGTAGCACATGCCATCCACTACACTTCCAGACCCTGGTATCCAATTAAACCTCAAGTAACAGAGCCTTTCTGGAAAGTATTTTAGGCTAAAATTTACCCTGTGCAATATCAGGCTGCAAAAAGTTTTGTATTTTCTGAATTAGCAGCAACAAACTGCCAATATTACCCTCTATATCTAAATTCCAATTCGCCTGAATTTATCTGGGCATTCAGGCACTGCTCTTGCTACACAGACTGTGCCATGATTGCAGTAGGATTCCTCTGAATCTGTTGCAATTTGCAGAGATAAAAGGTCTTTTATGACATGCAAGCCACTAATTCTACAAGGATTTCTCATACAGCAACATAAGAGTGGGGAAGAGCAGTCAGGGGGAGAGAATGAAAGTAAAAGTACCCTATACCTATTCCCGTATTTCTGAATGGGAATGGATGTGAGATTTTTACCATCAATTTGAAGACATGCAACTCTCCAGAAGAGAGGCCAAGACATAAATCAGCTACATTAAGTGAGGCCAAATCAATAGAAGATTGAGAACTGTTTGCTTACAATTCTTAAAGCCAATGAGTGAGAAAGTACTCTCTAAATGGACTGAGTGTATCCTAAAAGCAATTGTTTCCTAGTACTCTGTTTAAATAATCCCTGATCCAAATGGAGTTAATTCCATCTTGTCCTTGCTCAGCAGACAGAGAACAATTGCTCACTGCCTTTTTACAACAGACCTTAAGCACAAGAATATCATTTCATGACTCAGCCTCCTCTTGCCTAGACTGAACAAATACTCTTATTTCAAACTTTCCTCATAGATCATATCTTATAAATCCCTGTGCTGTTTTTGGGCTCCCTCCTGGACTCTGATGTATTTTGTTCACATCTTACTTTAAGACCATTAACCAAGCAGTGGAAAAGATATTCTTTTTGAGGCCTTACTATCCCTTACCAAATAATTCATGGTCTCTTATAAAATATTCTTAACAATGTGTATAAATAAAATACCAAAGTTTACCTATTTTTCAACAGCAACTGAAAGTGTTCTGTAAAAAGTCCAAGGTGATGTCCATTCTCATATCCTCATTTTATTTTTAGGATGGTTTTCTGTAGGATCTGACTAGTATCTTACAAAGAATAGCTTCCCTCTCACTTAGCAACTTGGATTACCAGCCTCTCATTGTAGAGTAGTCTGCAGATTCGTGGCTCCAAAAAACCACAAGGGGCTGGCAATCTTCTGAGAGTACTTAGAAAGCCCTAGTTATGTTTTCCATCCCTTGTGAAATGAGAACCTGAGCTCATTAGGAGCAGTGTCCTCCACTAAATGAAGCAAGACCCAGGGGTACTGCTGGACACTTGGACATGGTTACCAGTACCAACAGACAGCCATGCCAGCTCTCTGGTATGGTCACAGGGAGAATTTGTTCCCCTGTTACAGTGTCATTTCCCCATGCATCCAGGGCATGGTTTGGGACCTGTCAGGCACTCATTCTTACTTTAGTTGGACCGACACTGCTCTGGCATAAGGAAGTTTAGATGTACAAGAACAGACACCATTGTCTAGGAAAGGTATAGGGTACACTGGAGACACCGCAGTAGATACAGTCAGTATTCATCAGTACCTATCCTGAAGACATTTTTAGTACCAAAAAAATAATATGCAGAAAAAATATTAGCAAGCTCATTCAAGTGAAAAGTACAGATAGAATGTGATGAAAAATAAAAAAAGATAAGCCCATCAGCTCACCTTATTATGACTCTGATACATTGCCATAACTTTGGGATTATCTCCAACTTTCTTTCAGGTACATGAAGTAATTGTGTAGCCTGAATAACCATCACAGCTTGAGAGACATGGGCTTTATTCAGAAAGTGATGAAGAAGGTTTGAAACAACGGTATCACTCTGAGTCCATGGCACTGACTTGTGCCTGGTTTGTGGGAGACCCTTTGCCCAAATATCATCTTAGCTGGTCATTCCCTATTTGTGCATTTGATTTAGACTTGATCAAGTGTAGCTTTCTACTCATCTTTTGTCAAAGAGTAATTGAAATCTGAACCAGCCCTTGAATGAGGTGGTAATCCTCCCAGTTTGATGTCAGACATAACACTTAAAGAGCCATCCTTTCCACTATCCAAGTCATTAGCAAAAAATGTGGAATAAAATTGGCCAAGAACAAACCCAGCTGAGCACCCACCTGACAATAATTTCTCATCAGCTGCATTTCCTTTGGGCTTGCAGTAGTTGGGGGCTAGGAGTAATGGAAATGGATTCTTTGACAGAACAATTGTTAAATGTCTCACAAAGGCAAAAGACCGTGGGAACTGTTGCACAAACAATGATTTATTCTAAAATAAGACTACAGCAGATTATATTATCACTGTAAGAAAATACCAGAAAAGAAGATGGTAGAGGACTGTATTTTCTAGTGTTCTGAGGTAATTTTGAGCAACTGTGTCTTCTTATACATGTGTAAAGTCATATGCCACTACAGAAGTACTGTAAAAGTCTGCTATCTATTTCCTATTCAAGATTTTTTCTGAGACAGAATTTTCTATTTATTTTGTTCAAATACTGATTTTTACAGAAATCTAGCATCTAACTTCTTATCTACTACTTTGACTTTAATCAGAAGCTGGTGTTTTATATTGTGTCTCCACATTTCTCTCACATTAATGAGAAATGTTAAGGAAAAATATATACTTCTATTAATGAATATTTAATAAAGGAGATTAAATCCTTCAGTCTGTGTATAGAATAAACTTCAATTAATAGCAGTGCAAGTTCACCCTGTACAAAGATTGATAATTTTTGCCCATTTGAACTGTTTAGATTTCAATCTTTACTCAGAAAAGTCAGAGAATATGCACCTACTGTACTTTAGCACAGATTTGTAGAGACAGTCAAGGACACAATGATATAGATTTGGCAGAAAGTCATTTACATTTACAGAGTCCTCTTTTTTTCGGGTTGAATGTGATGGGAATTTTTAAACCTGCAACGAACTCAGGGTTTTGTGCTGAAATTTTGAAAATCTTATAAAATAGCTAGCTTTAAATACTTGGCTTTTGTACTCTGTCAGTACATTAAAAAATTATATCTACAACTATTTTAATGGAATGGGTGACAAGTTATATATATATATTTATGTATATAAATTGTACGTATATATACAGTGACAGAATAAATTCTCAATAAGAAATAATAATGATAGTAACAGTTGTAGTAACAGTGGCAACAATTATAGTAATAATAATGCAGAGCAAGATTTTAACATTCTAGCATTAAAATTATCAAGCGCTAAATGCTGAAATATATAAAAGGAAGAAAAACTGGCCTAATTCTCTTGTGACAGATATTTATGAAATAAACCTAGAGCAGCAGAGAATATAGTCAAATTTTATTCACAAACATACAATTTCATGCCCTAAAAAGTCTTATGTATAGGCTGATTATTATTCTCAGATCTAATCTTATTTAATAATATACTTAATCTTTAAAGCCATAATCAGAGTTGGCATAGGAATTTTTCAATGAAGATATTGTTATTGATAGATAAGTACAGTTTTTTGTTCTGAACTGCTTTTTCCTCATACAGACACTGTGACTTTCAGTTTGCACATAATATTTTCTGAAGAGTACTAAAAATTCTGTTCTGCCCAGATTGACTGTACTCAGAATTGGGGATTGTTTTTTCCAGTTATCAAGATCAGTATTTCCATAAGAAAATAAAAACAAGAAACATTTTATCCAGTGTGACTCCCACTCAAAAAACCAAATATATGTCTAAAGTTATTAGTGCAGGCTATTCCTATGCCTAAAATTATTATAACTTTAGCAGTTTTCTGGAGTGAGGTATTAAGATGCAATTTTCCACATTATTTCATGTGTTTTGCAGCAATGAACCAAGTAAGCTTTCCATATATAAAGAGTAAGACGAGGAACCTCCTTTCTGCTGGTAACCTATTCATATCTTAAATATTTCTTTTAAATAAATTCTAAAGGGATGTACTTAGTGTTTAGAATAAAATTACTTCTTTATTTCAGCCTAAAGAATGTTTTTCTTTCCTCAATTTATCTCTCATAGGGCTCCTTGACAGATAACTTGTTATTTGGGCAGCAGAGTCCTGTGTCCTTTTGTGTCCTCATTAAGATTTTAAAAGTACTGATTATTAATAATCAGTAGTGACTATCCACTATGGCCCTTTTCTTGTTTTTTTGTTAGCTTGTCAGCTAGCTCTCCTAAGGTTTTCTGCAATTACTTCTTTAAATTAAGCCTTTATTTGAAATGTTATGAAAAAGAGAGTGCTAAAACAGTGTCTTTCAAAGTTATAACTTAGAAAATCATCTGGTGTGAAGCAATACCGCTAAAATGTAAGATGAAAGTAGCATTTTGTCACTTTATCTTTTTTCTCTATTTAGAAACATGCTAAGGATATCCTTAAGGAAACTTCTGGAGAGTTCAGTCAGTCATTTTCTTTTGGTGATCCCAGCCATGTCTCCTCAATTAATTCATAGAATCACAAAATATGCTGAGATGGAAGCAACCCATAAAGATCATTGAGTCCAACTCCTGGACCTGCAAAAACAAACATGCTGAGGAAAACTAGGTCTGCTTAAGCATATTATGGCATATTATTTTGGTCAGGAAAGTAAAGCAACCAGCAACAACACAGTGACTATGTGACCTAACCGAAGAGAAGTAGCTTATTATGAGGAGCTGCTTTCTAAATACATGTTAACAAGACAAGAAGTACTGCTTTTAACTTGCAAGTATAGCAACCATTGTAATGAATTATTCTGCATGCAATAAACTTTTGTTTTAATGGCATTTAAAGCATCTCACATTTCTAAGGATTGCATTTGTCTACAACCTACATTGTTTTGAAAATTACATTCCTTCCTCTACAATAACAGACCTTCAATTTTTTCATAAGTATAAAGGCCAGAATTTTCAAAGTAGTTGCTTCCAATTATCCATTACATTTTAAGGCTAGATGGCCTAATAAACGGTTTTGGAAAGCGTAGCCAAGAAAAGATGTCACAGTAGTTTACAGATTGCTCACCTCTTTTCCACTAAGCCCTCCTAGTTTCCTAATTGACTCCACTCAATTACCTTTTGTGCTCAGCAAAATGTTACCATCCATCACATTTATAGTGTGGGACTCTTAAGCAGATGACTCAGCGCTGATGTTCTTCAGCCTGCATATATCACAAATACAAACTGCAATGGGCAGAAACCAATATTTGCATAATAGTGCTGGAAAATGACTCAGAGGTGACTCTTAGGGAATTTGTGTGCTTTACTTTTAAGAATATTTACCACCAGTTCAATAGCAGAAGTCAAATATGGGAAGAGATGGGATTGCCTGTGCTACTTCAATTTGTATGCTGTGTCCTATTTACAAGCAAAGTTTTGAAAGATGTGTCAGATCTCCAAAGATGTTTCCCTTTTTCACTGTTTTATCCTGATTTAGTTTTTTTTATCCTTCTATTTTTGCAAAATCTTAAACTTCAGGAAGGCAACGAACTGAGTGAAAATTGGAGACCTAATTATTTGTTGTTCTTTTAATGTGAAGAAAAAAGTTGCTAAAGAGGTTTTCTGGACCAGTAAATCCTTCCCTGTGGTGATGTATCACCTTTTCCTTGCTCAGATATTACTATTTAACTAACTCTATTTCTTAGGTCATTAAGTATATTCTAATATTTGATCTCTGGTTTGGTTTTTTATTTACTTTTCCTGTTTACATTCCCTACACTGGCTAAGTAAAGCAAGATTCTTGGATTTCTATCCATGTTGAAGGAAAGAACAAAGTGAGATTTTCTATCCATTAACATGTTTCTCCTTTTTTTCATATGTCAGCCCTTCGTGCAGTAAATCTTGCTCATGCTGCCATTGAATCCAGTGAGTTTATTAAAGTGGGTAAGTGCTGGCACATTAAATAGAAGTCATCGGATTCATACTATGTGGATATTCATTCCACACAGAAAGTGATTTAGCTTTTTTGGACTAAAATAACTACTTTCTACAACCAGACCACATCCAGGGAAAAACTACACAGCTATCTGTCTGGCCACGACAAATAGCAGTCATTTCTCACAGCAGTTTCTATTAACCAAGAGTTGTGAAAAGATAAGAACTGAAATAGAGCATCATATTTATAAGATTAAATACCACAATTCTACATTGTCATTTTATTTTTACCAGCTGTGGATTGGTGGGTAGACACAGTTTAAGATTAAATTCATTTCAGGGCCACAGGTTAAATTATTACCATTTCAACTGCAGTATCCTCTTTATAACATGGAATAATCATTAAAATTTAGAAAGCTATATCTTTTTATATACTTGGTTTTTGGCAGCAGCAACAGTGAGCTTCTAGCAATATTATTGTAAGGTATGTCTTGTTCTGCTTAGAATCTGACCCGGAGTTCCTGAAGAGTTTGTTCAATTAGGTGGAAAGAAAGTTGGCAGAGAAGGACCTAGTGGCCCTGGTGGACAAACATGATGAAGAGATTGTCAACAAAGATAATTAAGCATCTCTCCTGTGAGGAAAAACTGAGGGAGCTAGGAATGTTCTGAGTGAAGAGGGCTCAGCAGTTCTGCCCGGAGAAAAGAAAGCTCTGAGGAGACCATATAGCAGCCTTCCAGTACTTAAAAGAGGCTTAAAAGACAGAGAAGTACTTTTTACCAAGATGTTTACTGACAAGAAGGGGCAATGGCTTTAAACTGAAAGATTTAGATTGGATATTAGGAAGTAATTTTTTATGCTGATAGTAGTGAGACACTGGCACAGCTGTCCAGAGCAGCTGTGGATGCTCCATCCCTGGGATTGTTCAAGGCCAGATTTGATGAGGCTTTGAGCAACCTGGTCTAGTGGAAGGTGGAAGGCCCATGGCAGAGGTGTTCAACTAGATGATCTTTGAAGGTTTCTTCCAATTCAAATCATTATTTTATTCTATGATAACTTGTGTCCTGAAGCAGTCTTTATAATTTAAAAATAAAATAATTACAAGTCAGTTTCAGGTAATCACTTTTGTTCTAGATCTTTTATCACTGGAGATTATGAGAGAGAATGAATGACAGAATATATATCTCATGTATATATGTACTCATTTTATACACACATAAGCATTCACTCTTTTATGTATAGAGTAGTGAGTATCTATTCCTATTCGTTTCTCAAGGAATTAATTTTTCTACCAGAGGGTTAAGGTTTTAATTTTTCAGTAGCAGTTTTTCCACCGTTCATCAAAATTGATTAATATTACAGTATCTAATGTCCATGATGTAGGAAAATCATTATAGAATTAGTCCTCTTACTACAGAACTGATTGTCTCAAACCCACTCCCGGAAGTGTGCCCTATTTCAGTGAAAAGGAACTCTCCATTCCTCACAGCTGTTTTGATTAACTCTTCCAAAGAACTCTTTATGGATACACAGAATTCATTGTTGTGTCTCTTTTGGGGGACATGCCACCCTCTTCTCAGACACTGAACTGCCATAGAAATCACTGTCAATAATGAGAAGCCAATAAAATTTAATTAAACGTTCAGATTTTTTCCTAGACGTAGTCTCTCAACATTCTCTCAATAGACTTTTCAAAGTGTATACAATAGTGACACCTCTAAATTAGAGTTTGCATTGAGAATGGTTTATTAAATCTACATCTATTGGAAGATTATTATGATTACCATTTATAATGTAAAAGCACCTTAGAACCCTAAGTGAGTACATGTCATTGTACTAGATGCTGTACTAGCAGAGAATAAAAAGATGGTTCTTGCCCTAAAAAGATTTTCATTTTATTGTGGAGGAACAATAAGATTAATTTGTGTTTCAGTCACTTTGAATTATTGCCCCATGCCTCTAAATGAAGTCTCTAAAGAATTCAAGATGTTCATTAAATGCTCACTGCATCTATTTACTGTTTATGATCAGTAACAAGTCACTAGAGTCACATGTGAGTACTTGCACTCTTTAGTTGTGAGGATTTAAATTTCTCCTCAAAGAAATAGAAAAAATAGGAAATAAACCTATTTATAAACAACTCGATTTGTTTAGACTAGAATAGTAATTGATATGCTAAAAAATTGTCATGCCCCTAACAGCTGTGCAAATAAAAATTCATTTGCTCAGGCATTTCTGAAAAGGGAATAAATAGGCATATCAACAAAGTGATCACTTATGAAAATCATAACTACAACATTTTGTGTGGCTGTATCCTTGTCACCTTCTGCGAGCCTAATAGTAGAAGATGCACATTGTTCACCCTAGACTTTTCTTATTCCAAATCTCTTTCTCAAGTAAAATACCTTAAACAGTGTAATAATATCCATAGCCCAGGGAAAGTGTTGGAATTGTAGAGGCACCCAGTTGGCACTCTACACTGTGTCACTGAATTACCTTCTTTAGTTCAGCATGTGCAACTTATAAATGGGAGATTACTGTTGTCAGTGTCAAGAACTCCTTAAAGTGTCAGACTCAGCTACAGTCTGGAAAAAATTAGATTTTTTTTTTAAAGTTGTGATTTGTTGAAATTACAATAAAATATCAAGATAACACTATATTAGGCCAACATGTGCAGCTACCTCATGAAGAGCCTAATGCCTCTGGTGTAATAAAAGGAGAGGAGAGATACTTCACAAGTTTGAATTTTACAAGTTTCACTGATGCGGCAAGGCTTTCATGTCACTATTTGATGAGGCAAACCCAAAAGATCTACAAAAGAAATGTAAAAAGAGTTTCAAAAGGCATGAAATTCAAAACTAATCAGGTATTCTTTGTTTTTACAGTCAGTAATAGGAGGCCAACTGTTGGGCTGGAATTTACCACCTAATTTCAAAATTGTCAGGTTTTTCAGTAGACACAAATGTCTGCTCTGTCAGAAGCAGCAACCCCTTTCTGCAATACTCTGAGCTTTTCCGAAGTTCAGGATACTGACTTGCTGTCACACTGAGGGGAGGGAAGGCTTTAGTTCTCAGCTGCATGAACCAGCTGAAGTTAAACATAGGTTGCAGTCTGCAAAAGGACTAAAGTCCACGGTGTTGGAGATCAGATGAATAAGCAAAAACACTTAGTGCCATGTCAGAAGTCCTGTGGTATCATCTTCTGTCTGCCATACCAAAGACACACAGTCCTGTGACCTCTCTGTGAATGCCATGAGAGTGACTTACTCTATGTCAGTAGTCTAAGAATTGAAATACTTAATTCTGGATCTTACAATGTCTGAAAGATGAAAAAAAGAGCTGCTTCTAGGATAAGGATTAGGAATTCAGGGGCTGAAGAACCTTGTTTGTTACTTGCCCATGCAACATCCCTGAGATAGGAAAGTGTTAAATTCCAGAAAAGAAGACTAGTCATTTTTTTTCTCTAATGCCAGAGAGGATAGCTAGGTCCCTCATTTCAACTGCAAGATGTCATAAGCATCAGTTTTATAGAGAGAAAGGCTCTATTTTGGGATCTTGCAAGCCCTTTTAACAGAAGGCTGGTCCAGATACTACAGAGAGAAATTACTTACGGTATGTTCTGGCGTGGGTTTTTCTTATAGTCAGTGTTCTGCTTACTATTTAGAAGATTTATATCTTTCTTTAGAAAATCACTTCTAGTTGAGCACCTTTAACTGTGTTAAAGAAGGGGATATGTAAGTATGATTATACAAAACTAATGAGTACAAGAGAGTTATCTTCTGTATAGGGAAAATAATTGGAACTAGCAGTAATGTTCACAGTCCAGCAGCAGGCACCCAATGGCTCTTCGCTGACCAGCCGTCATCAGCCAGATGGCAAGTATTGAGGTCAAGTTGCTGCCTATAGCAAAATGATCCTTGATCTTGCTAAATTGCCATTCTTCTACTCTCTATGATTTCTCTCAGAATTTTATATCTTTCCTTCAGGCCGGTATTTTTCTCCTGCTATTATTAACTCAACTGATTTCGCTTCTGACTTGGTTTTTGCTTTTGTTACCTTGCAGAACAGACACACTCTCACAAAGTTCATTTTTTGTTTTCAATAAAACTGAGACAAAGTCACAGAGCTACATTTCTCAAAACTGAGACCTGGGTGACATGCAGAGCTGAGTTTTGCAAAATTATTTTTAGCTATTATGATTAAGTATTATCATTAAGGTATGTTATTAGCTTGGAGTTCGTGCTATGGTTAAACACAGGTTTATATAAAGCAGATTCTGCACAGTTAATACTACATTGAACATAATCTCAATGTGAACTAGGCAAATGATGAAAGCTAATAACTTTTCTGGGTTTTTTCAGACCAGATTGCTGTTAACTGAGGGCAGAGGGCAGAGGGAGGTCAGGAAAAGGAGCAGCACAGACTTAGAGAGCTCCTTGCAGAACTCCTTCAGGTTCCCTGAATCTGCATGAACACAAGCTTCAGAAGGAGAAAATTACCATTTGCACCACTCAGCACTACTTATTGGGTTACTATTAAGGGTAAAACTCCATTTGTACTTACAGTGAGGAGATTATATATCTTATAATTCCAATGTCTGTTCTTAAGGCCTGCTGAACTTCAGCAAAGGCTGCTTCAAGAAGAACAAAGTGATCCATGGATTAGGTTAAAGGGATTCAAGTGTTTGGTTTGCAGACAAAGTTTCACAATAGGCAGGTGACTAATTTTCTGATGTACTTGTACACTTCACTGACCTCAGAAAAGGATGAGCTGAGAAAGAATTGGGGTTAAGATTGTGGTTGCTGAGCATAGAGTATCAAGGGACAGCAAGAGCTGTTCCCCAAGAGCCAAACAGCCAGGAGTGAACCCATGGTAGTGACTGCACCAACAGGGCACAACCCCATCATATTCAAGCAGGGCAGGGGTGATGACGGTAACAGCCTCTGCTGGCAGCCCAGCATCAGCCAGGGCAAAATCTGGTCCTCTCAGGAATACAAGGTGGACCAGCAGGAGCCAGAAGCTACCTCTCAGCTCAGGAGAGGAAACCAGAACACAGACTGAAATGGGGCTTCTGGCTCACGAATGGCGGGTGAGGGTCCCTGTTGAGACTGACCAGGGCCTGTAGTGCTCTCAGGGCCTTGACATCATTGCATTGTTGTTTTTTGCATTGTGCTGTTTCATACCAAAGATATTGATTGCTATGGCAAAAAAGGACTCAAAGCCAGAAGGATTACACTTCTAACTGTAATTTGTATGATTTTTCCACTTCAATCTGAATGCTAGACTGAGATGTCTGAACTCTATTCTTCAAGAGCTATGTTGTGAACTTCAGAAACGTGAGATATTCTTTTCTTGTATGACTTACGCTTTGCAGAATGTTGAGTATGAAAGAAGGAAAATTTTCATGTTTTGTTCCTGTCCAGAGATTGTTCCCTGGGTTTTTCTTAAGACTGACAGAATTGTGAGGGCCAATAACCAAAGGGATGTCCTTGGCCAAAGCTCCCTGGGTTCTCGTTCTGAAGCAGCATGAATCCTGGAAGCAAAAGAAACAGTTTTTCTCAGTCCCTTTACTAATGTTGATCCGTATATTAGTGCTCCAGCACTAGAAATAAGTGCTGTAGCTACCAGAATGTTGGATACTGTTATACAATTATGGTTTTATCCATGAAGAATAATTTTTAATGTTATGACAACTGAACTAGGAAACTTTCATTAAGCCTAAATTAAGATTACAGAGAAGGTCTGGAGAAATTCTGAATCCCACAAGGTTAATCAGTCATTGATGAATGATGATTCTGCAAGGGAGAATGCTTTCTGTGTTTTCTATCTAATCTTATAACAACATTGACTAAGCATTGCCCTTAAAACCAGGGTAAGAACTGGGTCAGAACTAGAGAAAGACATTGATTTATTATGGAATCTTTTAAAAACTCCCTTATATCAGATATTAAGACCATTATTTTCCAAAATTACAGTTGACCAGCCCATATGGGAGCCTTCAGGTTTTGGTTAAGCATAACAGTCTGTTTAATACTACAATTACTGCTAACTAAAGCCCCTCAATTACGACAGAGAGTGATAGTTTACTTTAAGGTCTCTGATTTACTGGTAAAGCCTGATTTAAGTCTCAGGTAGACTCAGGGTCATGGACAGCAGGAATGTGCTGATTTTGCAGGACTTGTTTAGAGGTGGTGAGGAATGATTCAGTAAGAAGATAGTGACTTCTAGGTTTCTTTTCCCCCCAGACCTGGCAGTGATGCAAATTAATAGAAGATGTCAGAGCAGTGAAGTAGCTCCTATTTAATTTTCTTTCTTGTATAGAACTTCTGTAAACTTACGATAAAAGGTGAGTCACTGCGAGTGACTTTTCCCAAGATGGCTCCCTTTACTAAATTTATAGTTGGGGTTAGGATTAGAAAGGAAAGGAAATGCAGTACCTACTCTATTACTGGACCTTTCAAGGCTCAGGAACATAAAATATGACCTAGTGCTACAACAAAAATGTAATTCCTATTTCATTCACTTCCCAAGAGTTGAATATCTCCATTCTTAAACATGGAGTAACAGGAGAGTTTAAAATTGCAGGTGGAATATTGGGAACAGGAATATAGCCACAGGTGAATGGCTAATGTTAGGGTTATAGAGAAGTACTGTTCTGCAGCAGCCTGAATTCCTGCATCTCCAAGTCAGAGGGAAAGATCATACCATATTTTTACTGAAGTCTCTAGTTTTTCACTTTGTTTAGGTTGGGATCTGAAGACACATTTATGATTACCAAAGTCTGTGTGACAACTTTCTTTCCCTGTTTTTTCCCCTGTAACTGTGGCTTGCCCTAAAAGAGAAAGAAAAGAAGCAAAAACCTGTGGAATTGGCTAAGCTTAGCAGTGGCTGTACCATGAATAAGCATCACCTACAATAGCGTCTGAAAAATTTCCTTCATCTTGGTTCATGCCTGGATTAAAATCCAAGGCAGTTTAATTTACATATTTTTTTAAAATATCTTGGAGGGTATGCAGTATTTTTTCAAGTACTGGGAAACTGGGGACTGCAGGTTTGTGGCAGAACTCCTGGAAGTCATTCCAGAGTAAGGCTAATATTTGCTTCTAGTCCAATAAGGGTAACCAAGGACAGTAGTTTCTCTAAAATCTTGTTATTTTCAGATGCAGACTATTACAGTTGCACAGTTTATGAGGATTCTCTGACCTAGGTTGAGGCTCCATGCCAAACGTAAAGAATTGCTCAATTGTTTCTTGCTCATGTCTTGGGGATATTTTTAAACTCTAGCACTGGTAGAGTTGAAAAGAGAGTGAGTGGACCTTCACTGGCCTATGATAAAAGTCAGTGCCAGAAAATTCCCCTCTAGTCCTATAAATATATATATATTCTCAAACTGTTCTTACAACTGTTTCCTCTTACAACTCAGTTTTTTCAGTTGATCCTGGGAGGTTCAGCCATCTTTTTAGAGAAATTATTTCTATTTTCTTTTGATGGAGTGGAGATGAACCCTACTGTTCTCTTTTTCTTGAGTTCTGTTTAAGTTTCTGAGAACAAAGCATAGAAAGGGGATTTTACTGAGGCATCCTCCAATACCTAAATAGTAAATCCACAATTTCTGGTTTGCTTTTCCTTATATTTTAGTCTGCCACCGTGAAGCACAAACCCAGGAAGGTGATTCTGCTGATGTCTACAGAACATTGTATGGCAGAAGGTTTCAGGGAGCCAACCCAGAAGAAAGCTTCTTTTCACATTGGAACGATTTTGTTGTTTGGCTCTCTTCTTGTAAACATGTCAAACTTACTAGCGTATGAGAAATGTGGTTCGTACTAACTTTCCTGGGAGCAAGGCCTGTAGCCATGAACAGAAATTCATGTTTCTTTATCCTTCAGGACTCGCTGAGACATTTTGTTCCACTGTGGCCAAAAAAGAGAACTTCATCTTTTTTCTTTTTTTTTTTCCCTGCCCATCTCTCTGTTCTATTTGAGAATCTACAGATGGGGTCATAGCTATGGCTAAGATAAAGGACTGGACAAGTCAAAGAGTTAGATTTATTTAAGATCCTGTGAAAGTCATGAGCATATGGATGTAGATTTATTCCATAGTGAGTTATAAAATCTTAATACAAACAGCAGATCTCGAAGAAACAGTTTCAGTGTTTGAACCTGCAAGTGATACCAGTCTATAATTAAGGCTTCAGAAAGAAAAAAATGGGCCTTATAAATTTTCTTTTTCTGCATGTTGATTAGGGCTTGGATTTTGGGCTGTGGAAAGGTGCAATAAAAACACCAGGTTTAAACATTCAAAAAGGCTCTGGGTGAGGAAGCGGGCAATCTCTGGAAACAGTTTGTGGTTTAATACAGTCCATAGAGGAGATTCTAGTTAAATTCTTCATAAGGACCTTTGAGTACAGGAAGTTAACAACTCTCTTACTGATGCCTCCTGCTGTCAGGTCTGCCTTTAGAAGGAGGAAGGCTTGTTCCAGAAAAAAAGACATTTTATTTTCTCTTTTCCAGGGAAATTGTTCTCTGGGCCGATACTTATGAATAGTAAGTGAGAGTGAGTAAGGGTTTCGTCAGAGAAAGGAGAAGCTGCAGAACTACACAGTCCTGTTGGGTGCAAAACTCTGACAGTGGAGATTGAAAGGTTGTGTTGAAGAGAAGAAAAACAAATCTGTGGGTTCTGTCCAGGCTAGGTCTGGTATTGCAAGTATGGTTTGGAAAGACAGCAGCTAAATAAGATTAAATCGGCACTAGATGATAACGCAAAATTAGGGAAGAGTTTCATCCAATGAAATTACGCATATAGCTCTTGGGAGGAGTGTTAATTCAAAGTAAGGATTTGTTCCACAAGGAAATAATATTTTGCATATTATTCTCTTCTTTGTAGACATTCTTGGCTACAATAAGGATTTGATAAGGTATAGGATCAGGAACCTCACAGAGGCTTCACAATTCACTTAACTGGACTGAGAACTGGTTTGAAGACCTGAGTGTCCTTCTTGCAACAAAAGTCTCCACTGAGCACAGAAATTAAACTAGAGCTACAAGTGAGAGGGCCTAAAAGCATCCATTTATTTACAGAGCCTAAAAAACCTGAAACAGTAAATGTGGCTTGTAGTTCTCTGGTGCAAGTGATCTCTGGCTCAGTTTTATGCTTTAGGCTACCTGCTGCATTAAAGATTAGGACTGCACATAGCAGGAAAAATGTTTAATAAGATCTCATTTTTTCATCTTGCAAGAATCCAGTGGATTCCATGAAGTATTAGTGCCTTATAATTATATTACCTTGTGAGATCATGGTTTTTTGATTTGTTAGATTTTGGACAAGATCAGATGAACTTTTGGCTACAGAAAATAAAGGCTGAAAGCTGCCTAGCCTTGTTTCTATTTATTAAATCCAGGTCATTTGGGGGTTTTTTTGTAATTTCAAATATTTCACATTTTCCAAGGTAAATAGACTACAAAACCGTTAACTTCAAGGCGTTAAGAAGATGATCTTTCCAGGTGAATTACTGCCATTGAAATATGAAATCAGATGGATAGTTTATAATACTCTAGTAATTTAATGACATTTGTGTTTTGAAAAAAAGTAAAAAAATATTGTATAGAAAAAGAAAAAAATCAGATATGTAATATCTAGGGAGTAACCCATAAGAGAAATTTTATTTGATCTCTTTCTTTTCTGTATTTTCATTAGCAATACTACATGGTGTTTGTTCCTTAAAAAAGGCAACATTTTTGACTGTAAAAAAAAAAAAAAAAGGTAAAACTGAAGGAGGCAATTTAAAACCAATTTTAACTGCAAACAATCCATATTTATTACTAGTGTGGTTTCATCCAACTTCTCAAATTGGCTCTTTAATGCTATTCTTCCACATAAAAACTAAGTGTACAGTACACTTCAGATAATGATACATCAACGTTTGTGACTTTTTCATCTTGGCAAATTAAGCCTAATTCTCAAGAGCAATGCTATGAAGAAATTAATTTTATAACTACAGTGCTATTTTAAATCATCTTGCAGCCAAATTTGAATCCTTAAAGTGTATTCAACAGAAAAGGCCAAACACCAACATCAGGCTCCTAAGCATTTTTAATAACTAAAACTCTGGCATTTGTTGAGACTTTTTATATCATCATTCACAAAGTGATCCAGTTAATCAGTGGTTCCACTTTTATTAATCTTACATACTTTCTGTCAGCTGGAGTACTGTCATTTACAATTTGTCCTTTCCTGTTGTAGATTATAGAGGTAGAAAGAATGTGTCCCTGACTACAATTTCATATCAAGTCCTGAGTAAATTCAGTTCTTTTTTTTTTTTCTTTTTTTCAGTGTCACCTCTTAACCATTGTAATAAAAAGGATCAAAGTAAACAGGTATTGAAAAAGCCACAGGGAGCCTGAGATTCAAAAAAATCTTCTCATATGGCTGCAGTCATGTAAATCAATCTAAACACCAATGTAATGAAGCACATATATGGAATGGTAAATGCAAATGATACTATTAAATAGGTACAGATTCAGGCTGATATGTAAAATTATGTATAGGTTTCAAAATGAATTAACTGTCTCAGTGTTTCTCCTCTCACAGTCATCTGCATAGATTCATTGCTGCAGTAAGACATCATTCTGGGTTTCACTGCACTGAAACACGGTATCTCTTAGCATAAGAGAAACATCAATCTTGCAAAGAAGGAAGCATAAATCCTATTAACTAGAAAAGCTCAAAAGATTGCGACGTATCCAGGTGATACCTATTTGCTCACAACTTAATAGAACCCGCATTTTTTTCTCTCTTCATTTTGTAGAAGTCCAAAAGCCAGAGTAGCTTTTTCTGTAAACATCACTCTCTTGTTTAGGAAGACTGAAAGAGACTGGTTTCTAAGTCACTCCTCCTCCAGACTTCCAGTATCTTTCATTCCTAAAGGTGAATAAAACACAACCCTTGCTGTCCTACTCCAGCTATAGCATGGCTAGCATAAATAAATATTTCCCAATATCAACAGAAGCACTCCCAGTAAGGATGGCAGTATGCTTTAGGTTTAGATCTTCAATACTGGGAAATCAAGAAGTAACCAAAGCTCCAGTTAAGCAGACTGCAGCCGTCCATCACAGCACTACAATATCTTTCATGCAGAAGTTGGCTTAAATTAGAAGAAGAGGTAAAAGTTCTCAACATGAGCCCTTCTCTTACCTGACAAATCTGTTTGTATATTGAAAATACAAGTCCTCCCAGTTGCTTGCAAGTGACTGTTTATTTGGTAAGGTTTCAGAGGTACCATTTGCAACTTATTTGTAAAGTTCAGTTCATCTGGTGTTCCTGTATTATTAAAGTGGGCGTTTTGGTCACGTCATTCACTAAATCAGCAATCCAAAATGAAAATTAATGTTGTCTTCTATTTTGCTACCCCACCTGAGTTTTCAGTCTGAATTTGAGACAGCTCTAAACTACTCCTGGATTGTGTCTCTCCAGCAAGGAAACAAGGCCTGGTGATCCTATACAAAATTCTGTTACCAAAAAAAAAAAAAAAATTTTCTTTGTACCTGGTTACATCAATGACATATTTTCTATTCATATGTTCAACTACATTTCCACCATTTCTTGCCCTGTTTTCTTCTCAGACATCTATTTTTCCATCTTTGGTTAGATCCACATGTTAAAATAGACATTTGGTTAGTCTGAGAATAGTCATGTGTACACACAGTGTTGTTGTTCCTACCTCTCTGCCTTCTCAATACATTTAGCAAAGTATTGAGAAGGATCTTAGCCTAATTATCCAATATCAGAGAAATACTCAGACTGTTCCTCTGGACATTCAAAGATTTCAGCTTCAGACTGATGACATACTGCCACAGATTAAAAGTCAGGGGACTCTTGAACTTCCTTCAGAATGGCCTTCTCACTTCTTATAAATAACCAATTCATTGTTTTCTTTGATGGACAGCTACACCATTATTTCCTCTGATTCTGAATCCTGTGATTTGCTAGCTTTAGCAGAAAAAGCAGCAACAGTTAATGGTGACAAGAAAAGTGGGCATGGTGTATTGAAAGTGTAAGACTGACACTGTTTAAGTTTGATTTGCTTGGGTTTTAAGCTATTTCTTTTCCTCTCCTGGTTTTGGCTAGATACACCAAGCAGTACTAGAAACAAACCTACTGTTAAATCTGCTCAGTATTTTCCAGTAATAACCCTGCTTTGAGATGCTCAGAAATTTGAACAAACCATTTTGTTCTGACGAATATTCTTGTTCAGACTAAGCCTGTTCCAGGGCAAGTTTTTCTTTAAAAAAAAAAACAAAAAACAAACAAAACAAAAAACAAACAAACAAAAAAACAAACTTATGGTTCAGTTTTTCTTCGGTGTAAAAGCACAGGAGAAAGTGAAAAATGAGGTGAGAGAATGGAATTTGATTAGTTAGGGGTGTAAGAGTTCAATTTAAGACAAGAAAAAGGAGTCTTGCTAGGGAAAAAGATGGTATTTAATCTGGAAAAAAAAAGAAAAAAGACGTGATCATGTGTATGGACAAAGCAGCTAAATTAAAGATCTTTATGCAATTGGACTACTAGAATTCTTTAATTTTAAGATTCCTTTCCATACTATGTTTAATATGTCTTTTAAAATACAGAAAACTATTTCCATTCCATTATACCTTGTCGAGTTTCAGCTTGACAACACTTCCCTAAGAACTTTTCTGCATTTTAGCTGTATTTAGCTGCATGTTCACTGTTTTCAGTCTGCTTCATTTATCGCATGTCTGGTTTTGGCATTCAGTGGGGTGGGTGGACGTCAGTTCTGGCCCTGTGTATGCATAGTTTAGAACGAGGCTGCAACGCAACAGCTCTGCCAGACACATGTCAACAGTAGGGGCTGGAGTGCCTTTCTCCCAGTACAGACATGAGCAGTTTGGTCCCATATAGGCTATCTTAAGTAGAGAGAATGAAATGCTAGGTACCCACAGTAGGATCTCTGCCATCCACTCTTCAGATGCTTCCAGCTCTAAGGACAAGAATGCTCAATGGGAGTATCAAGTTACTTGAAAAGTACCCCACAAGGTAAGTGCAGCATTTTCTATCCATTTATCATAATCCACTTCCACAGGGAAAAAGTCCATTTTGCTTAAATAAGTCATCAGTCAGGAAAAAAGAAGGTATCTATTTTAAAAGTAATACACTGGACAATGAGAATGCTATACATGCCATGATGTATTTGTGTCTCAAGAAATATATTTATATATATCTGTCAAAATCTCTTCACTTCTCTCAATTATGCATTCTTGTGTAGATAAAAACACGTAAGTCTGAGCTGTTTGCATTTGCAGGCACACAGAGAGAAATGTCTACCTATCTTCCCAGGCACACTGTTTTGGTGAGCATAATATGTCCATTATGGCAGTAAGTACTGGAATACAGTATTGAACACAGCAGGCAGTAGGGAATGTGGTTTCTGACACAGAATTATAGGAAACACTAGGAGGCACACTGCAGCAACGATACATATTTGCAGATGTCACTGCAGCAAGAGTCATGCTAAACTGCTGGAGGCCTAGATGCTTGCAGAGAAATTGGTCATCCTTTAAATGGTCTCTTCTAAAGCATAATTTCTTCATTCTGGATAAGAGATAGAGTGGTAGGAGAGCATGTATCCTTTTTTTCTTTTGCAACTGTGTGAGCCAGAAGAGTTACAGCCAAAATTCTGAGTCAAGAAAAATTATAAAGTCATTGTACTTTTAACTGAATGCCAAGCAAATTTTCTTCTGCTATTTTTTAGACAAGATTCATTTATTATAATAATCTCTTTTACACCTAAATACTGCTGTGGTCACCATCTAAAAGCTTTATAAATGATCCTTCAGGTCTGCAGTATAAGACAATTACCTAGTTGCAAATCAAAGCCTGCCAAAACTCCAAGACATACAGCAGGTTACTATTTTCTTTTAAAGCCCACATCTGCAGTTTACGCATATAAATTGTGCATCCACCAACTGAAATTGCAAACGTAGAAATGTAATTTTTCCCTACTACAAACCTGCAGAGCATTTCAGCTTGTGTGCAGTTCCATCTTCTGCATATTAAATTTGTGCACCAATCTTAAGTGTTAGCCTACCTATCAGTAAACTATGTAAGCATAAATCAAAGTATATTTTTGAAATATCTAATAGCTATGATTAAGCTAGTGCATAGCTCCATGCTGAGTTCACATATAGCAATGTTTGTGCCAGTAATCTACTCACAGGTAAATACAACCAAGTTATGAATGTATTTCTATTAAAAGTGCTTTGAAGCTCTGAGGTATAATGAAAAGCCAAGCAGAAGCTACAGCACCACTAATGAAATAACTGGGCTCTCAGGAGAAGAACAGGAGACAGATAGAGACTGAAGCCCAAAGAGAAATGTGGGTGATATACAGTTTTCAAGGGAAAAAAGTGATGAAGTGGGAAGAGACTACCTGAGATTCATGAAGGGAGTCAAATCTATGCAACTGGGGACTAATTAGAAAGAGAAATTAATAAGTCTGTCACCAGTGCAGACAGAGAATCTGGAATAGCAGTGTAGCCACAAAAGTAAGGATATAAAATGTGGCTCTGAAGTTGATGGAAGGTAGGAGAAATTCTATAATTATCCTTTATCTATAATTATCCTTAATTATCCTAATTAATCTTGATTGCCTTCCATAATGAAATGACTGGTTCTTACAGACAAAGGGAAAGCTGTCTGTGTCATTTACCTTGACTTTAACAAGGCCTTGGACAGAGTGTCCCATACCATTCTTGTAGGCACGCTGAATGGGAGAGGACAGGAAGGGCAAACTTCAAGGAGAGGGAAAAATTGGCTGGATCATTGCACTCGAAGTATTGCAGTCAAGAGTTCAGAATCTAACAGGCATATGATTAAAACTGATTTTCCTCATTGCTCAGTACAAGGACTGATACTACCAAATACATTTGGGATAGGATCATCTTGTTATGAACACCAAACAGAGGGGAGCAGTTGCTATACTGGAGGGGAAGACAGGGACTTTGACAGATGGATGAACAGCAGCTGATCCGTGAAGGTGAAGGAAAGCAAAGGCAAAGGCAGAGTCCTGAGCCTGGGATGACGTTAACCGCAGATAACAGCAAAGCTGGAGGTGACTGGTTAGAAATCAGCTCTGCCAGAAAGGCGTGGTGGACAGAAAATTGAACATGGGGCAGCAGTGCACTCTAATGGCAGTGAAGAATAACAGCATTCTGGGTAGCAAAAGTGTTCAGAAGGTGTAAGAGTGGTTATCTTCTTTTGTTTTGCCTTTGTGAAACTCCATCCAAGGCAGTCTCCAGCTTTGGATCCTCCCAGCTGTTTACTAGAAAGATTACGGCACATGACGTGCAGAGATCAAAGGAAAATTATTTTTTCAGCCTGGAGAAAAGAAGGCAATGGGAAGGAGGTGGTGGGAGGCGTTGCCTTCAACTTCCTAAAAGTGAGCTACAGAGAAGACAGAAATAGACTTGTCTTCAAATTGTCACCAGGTGGAGCATGTTCATGGTGAGAGTGATCAAGCTCTGGAACAAGCTGCCAGAGAAGCTTCAGGATCTACATGCTTGGAAATTTTCTCAATTGGTTCAAAATTGTTCTGATCAAATTTTGAAACTGAGTTGAATTTGAGCAGGATTAAATGAACTCCAGACATCCCTTCTGGACAAACATTTCAATGATAGTATGTTTGGGGAAGATCTTAAAAGAAGTGAGCTCTGAAGTGATTTTAGGGAAATCTTTACTTTTTAGAAAAGGACAGGAATAAACAAAAAAGACTAATGAGAATTATGGGGTTTGTTAAAAAAAATTTGGCCATGTGATAATGATGATGATAATGATGATGATGATGATGATGATGATGATGATGATGATGATGATGATTTATTTGCCTGTTGATTCCCACTCACTTAAGGGAAAGGAGCATTTTCCTAGTGATTTGTATATTTGAGATTACTTATGAACTAGGATAGTCAGCCTAAAACCTAGATAATCAGTAGCTTTAGAAATTATAGCCAAAGAGCATAAATCTTTATGAAAATTAGTTAGCTCGATAAATCATTTTCAGCAGTTTATTCAGACAATAATCCAAGCCAACTTAGAGTCCATATGCATTCTTGACATATGAATTTACATTCTGAAGGTCTGAAACTGAAGAGAAACTCATGGAGAATTGATGGCATGTCAGAGAATATGTATCTTCAAAATAAGGGCTGTCTTTGGTGAATATAATATTATTGGAGAAATATTTTGTGTAATAAATCCTTGTGTGTGTAAGTCCATCTTGAGAGCTTGTTTGATCTAAGAAAGAAAGAAACCTTTTAGAGATAATCTAACATACAGATTTTCTTTTATGTACATGCTCCTTTCTCTAAATATAGTAAGTGACTAATTAACATTTGTGTTTCATACATATTTATTGTATCTTACCATTTCTTGGCTATAGGGGTAAACACAGGGAACTGGCAAGTGAGACATTTCACATATCTGATGATTATTAAAACCAGATTACTGCCTATTCCATCAAGGAAGTGCTAAAGATACTTAAGTTGTATGGAAGATCTTATTCACAGACCAACATTAGGAAGTGGCAAAACAATGGGCATCCTTGCCAGAGGGTTTTGGGCATGCAACATTGCATAAGTCCCTGAAGGGTCTGAGTACTAAAGGTCTGTCAGGGGCTTTGCAATAGCAAAGGTGTCTCTGCACCTTCTCATCAGACTGACTCCTAGTAAATCCTTGGATTACTGAGATTCTACAACCTGGATGTAGACAGGTATTATGAGAAAACATGGAAATTAAGAATATCATTGGGACATAATTCACATCTGTTTTCAATGCACAGAGTAAATAAAAGCCAGGTAAACACGACTGCAATAATGGATAAGAAAGCACAGAAGGCAGGAAGATAAAAAAAAAATCCCCC
>VZRN01004650.1:242205-262877 GCA_013397935.1 Dasyornis broadbenti | reverse complement strand
AAAAAAAAAAAACAATAATATAAAAATAAATGAGAGTATAAGTCAATGCAGATTTTGGAAGTTACTGAATTTAATTCATGTAGGAAATGGGACAATTTCTGAAAGAAATAGTGTTCCTAGATTAATGCAAAAAGCCTGGACAACAAAGCGGAGAATAGTACAGGACATTAAACTGCTGTAACAGCTATAAAAGAAAAATAGAGAAATAGCAATCCTGATGGGAAGCAGGTAGAGGCTTTCTTCAGAAAACCATAAATAAACATAAAGGCAGTGTAGTTGCACTGTACATTAGCAGTGTGACAGAGTAAAGAAAAAAAATATGAAGCAATAGTACAGATAAAGTGGAACTAGTTTACAACAAAACTTATTTTATGGAAAGACTGGTAACATGCCAGATTTTTCTAAAACTCCTGGATCAGATTTGCATTCAGATGAAGATTTCATTTTATTACTATAGTGAATAAAAGATACCTGGAATTACATCAAGAAAAAAAAATAAAAAAAGCCCAGATGTTTCTGCATACTGCATTTGACAAGTTTCTTTAACAAAAAGCTTTGAAGGCAAAAATGATGGGTCATCTTTGGGTCAGCAGTGAAGAGCTAGTCATACAAAATGTTATTGAAAAAAGTTATAACACCTGCCTTAAATGATGTTTAAAATATGCAGAAAAATTACATTTGTAATGAAGTTTCCAATTTCAAAATCTTGAACAGGAAGAATTTCTGGAAGTAAGTACATCAGGTCTGGTTGTCTGGAAGGCTCAAGGATGTTTCCTCTATGTCTATATCCTCTGAAACCAGTAGTATAAACTTATCTTTAACTTGTACCCCAAGTACTGTGTAACTCTCATGTGGAAAGTTCCTGTTCTAATGGAATAAATTGGTGTCTCAGAAAGGTTATTAGAAGTCAATGAAGAGCTAAAAAGCAAAGGGAAAGACTGACGGTTCACCAAAGAATGATGTAAAGACCTTGCTATCCTTCAGAGCTCTCAGGACCTTCATTTCTGTAACTGCTAAGAAAATCAATCAAGAAAGGTGAAATGGTCATTGGTCTCTGTTCCGCCTCGATAACTTCAGCTCTGAGAAGGCTGCCTTGTATCTAGAAGCGGTTTCCACTAAAGAAAGACTAGAGTATTTGGACATGGTTAATGAAGTCTGGTGAGGGGAGTGAGACCATTTGGAATATCTCCCTGGGACTGTAGCAGTGCAAGGCAGAGGAGAGACGTATTTTTCCCACTATCCAGGTGCAAGCCATCCCTGTGAATATATTATGTGGTTGTGACTGATTTCCCAGCCCTCCAGGAAGGCAAAAAGAAGTCTTTGGTCTGTACAAAGGAAATGTGCAGTTAGGCCTAATGCCATTTATGTTTCCATACTTGTAGCATTTGGCCTGCAAACAGGATAACGCCTAGAGTAACAAAAGGCATCTTGAAAGATAAAAAAATTTTGGTTCCAAATGCCCTTAGTGTGGGCACCTTACTGTTAGTGTTTAGGTTAATTTTATTGTTCCTTTGACTAAATTCATTAGGGCCATTTAAATGATACTAGACTGAATGATTTCTGTAGGAAAAGTGCTAATGTTGTCTCTGATCAAAACAGTTCTTTTTCCCTGTAATTTAGAATTAATAGCTCAATATACGCAGCAGGATTAAAAATGCTTGAACTTTCCAAATGCATTTCCAGTTCTGCCAATTCAGCTGTGTTACCGTAGAAGATTAGGTACTAGGAGCTCAGGAATCTGACAGCATCAATTTTGTATATTCATCTACATTGATATTTATTTGTTTGTCTGTTGTAACTTCTGTACTACAGGTTATGCTTTAGAAAACCTGCATCCCCATCATGGGAAAATAACAAGAAACTAAAGCAGTAAAACTGTCCTTTTTTATCCCTTCATCAGTTTATTTTATACTTTAAGAACCCACAGCCAATACTTTTACCACAGGCATCAGTAAGAACTTCTCCCTCCCATGTTTCTTCTCCCTCTTCACAGCAGGTTCTTTCTTCTTTATTCCCTTCCATTATGGTGATCATTTCATGTGCAAGTGGACAAAAGTGGTAAGTCATGTGCGGGGCAAGTACACTGCCCTCAGCATCATGGTCCTTATGCAACGCTTGTCAGACTCTAGTGTCCTTCAGTGTTCAGGCGCTTTGTCTTTTGGTCCAATTTGAAACGGGTCACTCTCCCTGGCAGGCCTTAAGAACACGAACCAAAAGCATAAGTCACCTAAACTTTTGATTTATGGCGTTTACAACTGTTCTGCAAGAGTTTGTAAGAAAGTGACCTACAACAATCTCAAAGCAGTCTGTGAAAGAGAGCTGTAAGGGCAACTGCATTATCAAATAGAGAAGGAAGAGCTGCCTTTAGTGACAATTGTCTTGTTTCACTATCTGTGTAACACTAATTGAAAAGGTACATGCTGACATACAACACACAGGCATTTCTCTTACTAATTATGTATTTACAACAATAAGCAGTTTTACATCCTGTAAAATAACAAGCAAGAATACATGTTTTTCTTAATACCTACTTTAAAACCACACTCTTTGTGACAAAAACAACCCTGACAGTTTTTTGCCACATCAAAATCAACAACTGGGTTACATAACCTTATTCTCTGTGATATGCAAATTTCTTGGCTTGGGGAACAAGCATCACAAAAGAAGTTGTGCTGGTATTAGCCTGGTCTGAATAGAAGGCTGAATAATAGCGTAGAGATCAGCTCTGCTTTCTATATTCAAGTTTGAGGATCAGAGAAAATGGATGCAAGTCATTAATCACATCATTGTGGGGTTCTTTCATTGTTTCACGAGGAAACATCAACCTGCATGGCTGGCAGACTTGCCCTCTCTGTCAGTTAGAAAATGATAAAAGTGTTTCTTAAAATAATCTTAGTCTAATACTGTTACTTTCACTCACAATATAAAATTTCCAGGTCTATACTATACTTCAAAGAATATGATTAGCAATGAATGCAATCTTTTTCTTTTGCTCTCATTTTGCAGACACTTGAAAATGGTAAATCTTCAGAATGCTAGTAGCACTTGGCTGGTTTGGGTTTTTTTCCTTTGTGAGCTGTTAGAGTGTTTAATCATCCAGTTAAAGGCAGCAATCATTTGCCTAAACCAGGAAATAATTCAAGTAATGAGATATGCAAAACAGGCACATACACACATGAAAAAAAGCTTCATTCCCATAAGTCTCACTTTCTGAATTGGCAAAAAATAATGAATCTTTATGTCTGCAGTGATAAAGCAGGACTCCTCACTCTCAGTATCTCCATCTTCAGTTAGATTGCTTGCAGATCCACTGAAATTAGATGTCAGTGTAAATTATGGTGTAGGCCGAGTTACTAGCCAAGGCTATGAAGGGTAGACACATAAAAACAAGGTGCTATTGAAGGTAATTGCTTCTGATCTTAAAGTTCTTAGTGACAAAATTGGTGCTGATGTGGCATTTGCATCAGAGGCTCCCTTTTAATTGACGCTGACTGAATTGAAAGCCAGCTTTTTTTTTCCTTTGGGTTTTATTTTTTCTACTAAATTCTTAAAATCCACCTTGTAAAACAGTGGCAAACAGTGGAACACAATTCAGCTGAGCAGGAAAAGAATATTTGTTTCTCAGATTCAGGGCAAAAGCACACATGTGTGCACATATACACATTATATGTACACACCTGTGTACACCTGTGTGTATGCACATGTGTTTGATACAGAAAATAGAAAAGAGCAACTTTAAATTCATAAACAAAACAGTTGTGTATGAAAAGTTAAATCTGAGAAAATGGTAGCTAGAGTCACCATTGCAGTACCTACCTCTGAGAGAAACCACTGTCTAGTGTAGTGCTCAGCTGGATTTGGTTCCCCAGGCTCCCCATGTCATCTGTTAACAACTCTAACAATACATCAAAGCCATCACGTCAAAGACGGCAGCACCTGATCTAGCCAGGAGGAAAATATACGGAAAGAGCAAAAGCTAAGACTCATTTATTTAATGCTTTTAGCACATTAAGCCAGAGAGATGGAGACACCAGGCATTTCAGTCTTCCAGCTAAAGCTTTTTCAGAAGAGTTCTTCTAAAGAAGTGATGCTTTGTCACAGAGTTTCTGCTGATTACTCATTACATCCTTTCAAAGGAGGTAGCATCGAGATGGGATTCATCACAGTTTATTTTACCCATCTAAAGGACATCTGGATTAAGCTGCCAAAGAGCTATTGGAATTCAGTGGAAGGAGAAAATCACTTCACAATGATCACTGATTTCTGAGGTGACAGCTATCTTGGACTGGAGCAAAACTTGTTGGTAACAATAGTTACTGGAATTGAGAAGGCCATTCTCTGATATCCTCCAGTGGAGAATGGATGCACAGCAAAATTAGATACACAGCCATATCCCTGCTCATCGCCCAAAGGAAAAAGTTACTTGCAAACACTGTTTTATTCTAACTTTTATACTGACATATTGTAAAATTTTATGCTAATTATATTAACAGAACAAGACAACAAAGTTGTGTAATTCACTTTCAGTGAGATCATTCCCCAGAGACAGGGCTGAATAACTTTATACTGCCTACACAAAATTTAGATTGAGAGAAAGTACATGAGTCAGCTCTGAATGTCCCTCTGGAGAAGTCCACCTCCAGGCTAGTTAGGAGACTAACTGCCTAAATTCAACCAATGCTCTTCTGAAAATGGCTCAGCCCATGTCTGGCCATTAAAAACTGGACCCATGAGCCATATTTGCTGCTACCATCACCACAGCCATGACCCTGTGGGAGCCACACTGTCTCCTCAGCTCTGCAGGCACTTTAGCATCTTCAATTTTCTCACATTCAAGACAGACAAGAGGAGTATCCTGGTCCCCAAGAGGCAGCTGCAGTCACAGCCCCTGGCCTGGTGTTCCCACCCCACAGCCAACAGGTCTTCTGCACATTTCAGCATTAGGCACCTGAGATAACTCCCAGACAGTCCATGTGAGGCACCCCCAGCTCTTCTGCCATCACTGTACAGCTTTGTGTGACGTGAAGACTTGGCAGCATCAGTAACAGGGGTGTTGATGGCAAAATGTCATCAATACGTGTGCTAGTGAGGAACAGGCAGTGCTGTCTGGGCAAAATAGAAAACTACAAAAAAGTTTAGGGAGCTGTGTGAATCACCATGAACATCAGCAACTTGCAAAGGCGACACAAAATTTCTCCACTGAGCACAGTTCCTCCTGGCCCAAACAGGACTTTGTAAACTTATACTCATTCTGTACATACATCCAGGAGAAATGTTATTAAATTACATCCTTTTTTGGCATATTAGTGTATTTTGTTTACCACGTATTTTTTTCCCACAACTTCTTTTGCACTCCAAAGAAGCAAATAATAATACTTCCAAAACATTACATTTAGTAGTTTAAACTGAGAAACTGCCAATACTTACAGTTTCTCTTAAGGCTTTACTGAGACCCAAAAAAGAATGCAGGTATCTTTATTTCTACTTTCACATCTTCTGTGGTAATCCATTCTCATTTATATGCTCACATAATAATTGACTAGCAGAAAATTTACAGGATGCTAGCACCCATGTGTATTATAGGAAATCCATATAAACTCTGTTCTGGGAAGGGGTGTTATGATCGTGCAATTCAAGAATAGGAAGAGAAAATTGAGATCTCGATCTCTGCATTTCAGCCAAAGAAGCTATTTCAGCCTCCTTTTACCATGTATCCAAATTACTATGTTCACTGTTGAAAAACTCTCAAACAAGGGAAACGGATAAGACACTTCACCCAGAAACTGTGCATACATGCATTGTTTTCTCATATCTGTAATAAATGCGTGGTAAATGTAATAACATCAGAAGTGATCCCGTTTTCCTTTAGACTTTTTAAAGATTAAAGTAGTGAAATTTCCCATGATGTACTTGGGTACAAGTATCGGGTATAGCTGGCACCAAGCTCAACTATCTTGTGCCTTACCCTTAGAGATCCTATATAATATCCATCTTTCCGCTTTCCTTCCCCCACTCCCCCCAGCAGTTTATTCAAGAGATGTGGCAACCACATTTGCATTTTATAAACAGGAAGCTAAGTGATATAGAAGGCACAGCGAAAAACTATTTCTGCAGATTATACAAAGCCCTTGACAATAGCTAATCAGTTAGTGTTCAGACACTGCTACTTAGCACACCCTGTGTATTGGCTTTCTTGATAGCTTCTCTTCCACCCCTCCCTTGCAATTGTTTGTTCTCTTTTACTGTTATGCCTTGTCATATGTCAAGATCGTAAGCTCTTTACAGCAGAAATGGTTTTATTATGCACATGGATGGTGCCTAGAATAATAGGGTCCTGAACCCTATTTGGAATCCTTACATGTTAGTGCAATAAAGAACAATTATTATTATAATAAAATGCATTGGGTTGAGAATGGTTGGCATACTATAAAAGCATGGAAGCAGTTAGAAAGAAAGACCCTTTTCGACTGTCAGAAGCAGCAGGTTTGTTCAGCCATTTTTTTTAAATCAGTGCCTTGCTTTTTTCGCTTTCATAATACATAGATATAAGCTACTTACTTGTTTGTATTCTGAAAACAAAGCCGGTGTTAGTTAAAGGTGGAAGGACCACATCTGGACGTGGCTAGCAGATAAGACGAGAGTATGCCGTTTTCCTGCATTATTTTTTTTTCATGTCTTCTGAGTTGTTCTATTCTGTCTGTGAATGACAAAGAAAAATGCACTGTAGTCTTACATTTTCTCTCTTTCCATTTCACATTTAAATAATGTATTTCCTATAAGTGTCTTAGCTGTAATAGAAGCATTTCTCGATAAAACTATTAGGAAAGAAAATACAAAAAAGCTACAAAGTAACCTTCAAAGCCACCATAAAAATCACAACAAAGGAATTAGAATTTAAAACATCAAAGTATCCACACCACTTTAATCGCTGAAATGGAAGGCATAGGGGAAGGAGGGGTTGCATTTTTTGTGTTGTTTTATTTCTGTGACATAAATATCCATGTATTTCAGCAATAACATAAGAATAGAGAAACTGTATTTTAAAATACATGCAGAAATGTAAATAGGACATATCATTTTTATTTCTTTCTGTCTTTTAGCCATTCTCTTAGCATGACATTCAGTGTTCATCTACAGTCAGAAAAACCTGTGCATGCTTCCATTCTTTCTCAGCTATCGTGATTTGCCTCTATTTTCTTGTTTAAAATGGAGCATGCAATTTGCTACCGAAGGTGATTCAAGTGCAGTGTGGAAGACTGAGCACTCAGTGACCTTAGCTCAGTGCCCTTAGCTCAGTGCCCTCTCACTGCAACGAATAATGCAGTTCCTTCTAATTGTCACAAGAAGGCAATCACATTAAAACCTCAATCTTGCTCAAAAAATCTCCCTGGATAAAAGCATATAATTTGTACACTCCAATGTATCTGGCTGTCAGACATGGATTTATTAGCTCCACCTAGGACCACTTTCCCATTCTGCTGTTTCTGTATCTTGCTTTAGCGATTAGAATTATTTTCATCATCTGCTTCTATTTTCAGCTTTGAACTCCTGTCTGACATTTATCTAAAAAGCAGGATTCTAGCAAGAAAATGTAGCTGGAGCCAGAACTCAGTTTCCTTTGGGAGCTCCACCTCCAAAACACAATTTTTTTCCCTACAGCATCTCAATTATATTAAACTCTCTAAAGCATTGCTGTAATAACTGTAAAAGTGTTTTCCTAGTGAAAAGGGGATAAATAAATATGCAAAGACAACAGCCTCCTGTTTTTCAGGCAGTGGGAGGCCTTAAAAAGTCTCAGCCTCTAGCAAAATTTAATTCTTACTGTAATGCAAGATTCATGACAGTATGTAACACTCACCAGAGAGAGGTTCCTCTCCCTTATATTTTGAACTTCCTTAGTTTTGTCAATAAAAAGTATTCACAAACACAGGCGTGGCTCAAAATCACTCTGTTTCTCCATCTGGATTTACTTATTTCTTTTTGATTAGGCACACTTTAGAATTAATCTTTTGAATCATAGTGTCAGGAACTTGTAAAGTGACAGCTACAGTCCTTGTTTCCAGAATGCAGTACTACAAGCAGAGCATAAAATGTCAAGAGCCATGCAATAAAAACTACATTTTTAGATAAAAATAGTCTAAAGAAAATTCAGGGGATCATCAAGCTTGTCTTATGCCATGGCAAGTTCAGCTTCAGTAAAGTCCTATCTCATATATTTTTGTCCAATCAGTTCTTAAAGATTTCCAGATCCTTATCCACCCCAGAAAATCTATTGCAGTGCTTCACTACTTCTACCATTTAAAAGGTTTTTCTCAAATCCATCCTGAATTTTCCTTGATGCATGCTCATTTCTCTTCTCTCATCCACTGAGATTATTCTTCTCCCCTTTGCAGCAGCCTTGAACTTACTTCACTGTGGCAGAGCCACTTCTTTTTTTATAATGTACCTATGAATCACTGCATGCAAGATTAAGCTTCGTAGATTGAGGCTACTTTTGTGATGCCAAACTGTAGCATTTTCTAATGGTTACCTTGCCTTCCAATGACCCACTAAATCCTAGATTTCCACAGTAATGTGTCTTTGATAGGAAGGGTTTGTACTAACCAGCAGTAGGATAAAACCAGTTCCCATCCCTCTCACTTAGTAAGTTATTGTTGGGGCTAAAGGGAGGATTTCTAAAGGCATCCAATGAAACAAATCTACTAGCAGCATCCCATTTGTAGCCTAAAGGGCACTGGTGGCTTCAGAGGACTGTTAAACTCAGAAGCAAATAATGCCATCCATTAAGTCATGAAAAATGTGCTCCCTGATCAAACCACAATGAATTTTAAAATAAAACATTGTACAAAGATAGTATCAATGGAAAAGTGCCTTCCTGAACCTGAGAGGGCTCTGTTCCTCCTCACTGCCTCCCCAACAACATGAGAGGAATTCCACAAAGTATGCCAGCACCCAGCAGGACTGTGGGAGGGCAGAAGAGGAGTGTGATCACGCATTTTTAGGAAAAATTTCCTTGCTGAAAGGGTTGTCAAGCTTTGGAAGAGGCTGCCCAGGGATAGTAGTTGAGTCACTACACCTGGAGGTATTTAAAGACATAGATTTGGCATTAGAGACATGTTTTAGTTGTGGGCTTGACAGTGCTGGGCTAACAGTGGGACTTGAGGATCTTTGAGGTCTTTTGCAACTCCAGACCAGGGCAGAGGAGCTTGAAAAGTTAGTTTTCTTCCTCAAAAGAACATTGATTTCCTGGAACATATCACAGACACTTGCAACTTGCTTTTACTGGAATACAGAATGTATATCTGGGGAAAGGGTCAGAGATCATAAGCACCATTCCGTTTTCAGCAGGGCTGTTTGGGGTGAGAGTTTGTCATTCCAGTTCAAGTTGAGGTTCAATGATAAGATCCTGATCTGACAGATCAGGACACAGAAACAGGCTGTTGTCATGACAAGAACCTTCTCATTTTAAAATGTAGTAGAACTCATTGCCAGTCTAAATCTCCCTAGGTCCAAGCTCTACTGCACCTATACCCTGTTTACAACTGTCTTTGTGCTTAGCTATAAAGTAGATGGGGATCTTTTTCCAGACCCGCTCAGCACTCTTCAGCAGAATATGTATAGATGAATTTTTTTCCAGCACTATAGACAAATAAAATAATTTCCTTCTGTTCATGGTGGAGGAAGAAGGACAGTAAAATTCGATTTTGCAATGGATATGGCAATAGCACTGTGGGAAAAAAAGAAAGGTGTCGAGTCAGTTGAGCAACAGGCCTAGGACTTCACGATGGGGACCAGGAAAGACCGAGAAGAATTCAGAGAGATTGCAGGTTTTGGATACCATGGATGTGGACAGGTATCTGTCTCCTCCCTATTGCTAGCCTTTTATCTCACTAACCAAGCTTACTTTAGGCTCTGGGATGCCCTTTCCCAGTTTACAAGTCTCTTGGGGCTCCATGAGCGCAGGGACTGGAATTTCCACTCCGTTCTCCAGGAACTAAGGTTCATCTGGCACCCCAAGGCAGCTATCCTCCTTTGGTTCCACAGTGTTCCCACTTCCCAGGCTACCTCCCACATCAACTACTCATAAGAAAATAATATAAGAATATAATCTAGAAACATGAATTGTGCAAGTGCCAAGATGATGTCTCCATGCCATGTTAGTTCCTCTTCAGCACTTAGTAAAGAGGTGGTGAAGAACTTGGGTGAACCAGGTCTTGCGCTGACCCTCTCTGCTGGCATGTCCGTGTCCTGCTAAAACTGGCACTTTCTCAGGGGTGCAGTAAGAGGTCACCTGCTGTGACTTTGCCGCCACTCAGTGAATACAACATGCAGAGTCACTTCCATGAAGTGAAGGCATAGCTGCCCTCACATATTTGGAACACTTTGATCTGAAAAATAATCAAGCAAAAAGCCCAAGTACACACAACTGAAAACTATGCTTTAGGACCCCACAGGGCACCACATGGAATCAGGGGAGCCCTAGGACTGAGTGCTGGGTAAGGTGAACACAACTACTTTATGGCACCTGGCTTAAAGACTGTCTTCTTTTGGGCCATATGGATCTGGTTTTGGATGCTGAGCTGAGGGGAATAGTCAGTTGTGTATGCAGAGAGATGTGTGAAAAGTTTAAACAATGTAAGCCCAAGTCCCAGTCTGGTCTTTGTCTCCCATACTGCAGGAACACAACATGAGGCTTCTCATTAATTCCAATCGTTTTCCATCAGGCCACAGCAGTCTTGAGTTATGTAATTTAACTTTTAACTGCTTTAAGAATTGTTTTATAGTGCTGGAAATACTTAGCAGTATTAGTTGCCACAATATCCTAGGTTTTAATGTCCTTTTCTTCTTTGCCTTTTTTTTTTTTTTTTTTTTTTTTTTTTTTTTTTTTTTTTTTTTTTTTTTTTTTTTTTTGTGTAGCATTAAGTTTTTTAATTTTCTTTAACTGTCTATTGTTTGCAATAACGGAGGCAGCTTTTAGACTGGTAAGAAAATGTTCAGCTTTTCTAGATCTCCTCTCTAATGAGAGAAAACTAGAAGGCTGCTAAGTCTGAGGATTGTCAAGTCAGGAAAAACTTTTACTGCCTTACCTTAAATGGCAGAAGAGAGGCTGTGCTGTGCTGACAAAACGTCTTTGAAGTTGACATAAGGTTATAAGCCATACTCTTCAGATAAGAAGAAAAAGTAGATTCTGGACCCATTGGTTTACCGGTGAAAAAGTCTCAGCCTGAGCAGTCTTATGGGCACCGATATGCCAGTGGCCTTGGGTCAACACAGGGCCTGGTCCACCTGAGTCCAGCTTAACCTCTATTTTTCCTGCTTAAGAGAAAGTGATATCACATACAGTCCTCATTTTGGCATTTGCAAAAAGCCGCCTTTCCAAATGGGTTGATATTAGTTTTTTTTCTCACAACCTAATTAATTTTAACTTTTTAATGGAAATCTGATTCTTCTTTTATCTCTGTTTTTAGTTTGTTTTGTTTGGTTTTAAGCTCATTAATTTAATGCTGTTACATAAGTCTTGAATGAAAACTTTGCATTGCATATGCTGGGGTTAATGATATCCACTTAAGTAGTTATCATCCATCAACACCACTCAGAAAAGTCTTCCTTTTCCTCACAGAAAACCCATATTTGTAACAAACTCTTGGTGTTTCTTAAGCAGCAATAAAATTGGTACAAACACACAGTACTCCACAGTTCTATATTGGTTAGAGAAAATGAGTAAAAAAGACAATAAATGCATTGTACAACTGAGAAGTTCAGGAGTAACAAGACCATTAATCTACCTTCCTTTTTTATTTTATTACATTAACATCTCTTCAATCTCTACATAAAACTCCCAGGACAAGACATTATAAATTGGTTTGTGAAAGCAGTTTTATCTGAAAGCTAAAGGTGTCAGAGCTTAATGTTCCTTACTTACCAGTGATAATGATTATAAACAATACTGATGCTGCTTGTATCCTTCCACTCTTCTCCATTTACACAGAAATAGTAATGTATGAGTACTTTCCTCTCAGAACTGAGGAAAAGATACAAAAAAAACATAGACTTAAAAAGGTACAAAACCCGAGCTGTGTGAAGGATTTGAATTCAAATTAAAGACTTAGCTCAAACTTAATCACTAGCTGGACTGCCACAGTTCCTTACACTGGCATCTTACACTGGAAAGTAAAGAAATTGACTGAAAAAAAAAAATATGGAGAATTTGGGGCTGGAAATCAGGCTAAATTTCAGTTGTAATTTTGTTTCTGATAGACACTGCAGTATTTTGAATGTATTTATTAATTTTGGGGGGTTTAAGCATTTTCTGTTGAAGGTAAAGTTAAAAAGCTTAGATTTCATGGGTTATTCTATCCTCCCTGTCAATGGAAAATGTATTGCTAGGTCTAGCTGCACCAGGCTTATAAAAAAGCACAAACACATATCTTGTAAGTGGCATCCAAACTTGCATATGGCATAGCTGTATAAATAAGAATATGGTACATATTTTTTGACTATTCTTTTAGTTCGATAAATATTCTTTTTAAATGGATCTGAGTGGAGTTATATTATCATTTGAATACCCAATGGTATTGAATGTCAGTACTCATCCTGCTTTCAGGAAAAGCACTGAATATCTGAGAAGAGGTAGACACTCCTTGAAGCTGAAATAAGATCTGCATCAAAAAGAATCATAGGTCTAAAATCATTGTTAGTGGTTTGGTAGTTTGCATAGTGACTATACAGTACTTTTTTCTTGTGTACATCTATTCTCCCAGAAATTAACTTCTCCAGAGAAGTCTGAAAAAAATTTTTGAGCTATAATTCCTTCAGATCTTGTAGTCTTTGGTACCTTTGAAAATTCTAACACTTACGTTTTGTATCTGTGTAAAAAACTACCAAGGGACAGAGCAGAGTCAAGCAATGTCTGACACTCCACTGAACTCTAGGGAACCTCAGTAAAAACAAGGGCTTCTGTGGGAGACAGCATTCACTGTGCTGAGTTTCCTTCTTTGTTTTCCTCTTGTTGCCATAAATCCCAAGCACAAAATGCAGCAGGTGCCACTAGGGACTCCTTATACCACCACAAGACTCAGAATACCATTCGTAACACTTGGAGACATTAAAGGTGCTGAAATAATAAAAATGCACAAATATATAACAGCAGCTTCGTTTTCGCTAATATAGAAATCAGTTTGGTTGTTGTTTTGTTGTAGGGACTACCACATTCATGAAATGAGACTAAACCACAGTCACTGGTCAACCACATAGGCACTAGTCAGCACTGATACCTGGTAAGGGCAAACAGCCAAATTATTGGAAGGGCTTTGAAGGCTTCACAGGTCTGCACAGACATTTACACCTGGGATAGCTATTTTAAAGCTACTTCACTTTAAAGTGGGTTTAAAGGTTTTATTATTGGCTATACTATGGACAATCTCTTCAGATGTTTGGAGACTGTACTGAGTTTCTAGGTCTTGAAAGAGGACACGTGGATAGTGAGTATCCATGCATCAAAGAGACAAAATAGATTACTGTTAACATTCCTTCCTTCATCTCTACTGCCCTCTTCCTCATATGTTTTTCTGAAAGTTTTCTCAGGATGTTCTTAAACAAATCTGGCATCTTGACTGCTGAATAACTCACAAAAAAACCCCTTACCGTCCCTTTCCTTGGCCTGGGACCACTTTGGCAAGAGATGATGGCTGGTATCACACTTGCTGCAGAACAAAAAGAGATGGGCAATGCCAAAATCCTTACTCCAGGCCTTGCCCATCACAGTACAAACCTTTATGTTGCATGTGGGGTTTTTGCAGGCACCGTCTTACCAGTCTTTTTCAAAGCCCTTTCCAGACCTTTTCTATATGGCCACTTTCCAAACATGCATAAGAAACAGACTTTATTTTCATGAGGGCTTCAGCTCCTGCTTCTTTCAGGAACATTCTATAAAGAGAGATGCTTCCAATTATGCAAATACTGGTTAGATGAGAAAATGCCAGCAGATGGTGCTCAAGAATATGCAGCAATGCTCTTGTACACATTAAATGGCTTCTATCCTGGTACTTTATGTACAGCCTTCAGTCTCAAGAACCATACCCTTATGCTACTCCCACTTTGGGCTGATCTAGAAACAGACATATGCAGCATATGCAGTTCAGCTGTCTGAAAGGGCTCCTCCAGTCTCCAAACAGCCTCTGTTCAGGCACAACAAAGGAATTCAGAATTTCCATTGGAGCAAGTGGTAATTTTCTTCAAAATTATTAATCTGAAAACTCTTTGGGTTTGAATATTCTTATTCTCTTTTTGTCGAGAGAGACATGGAGGTTCAGAAAGTATGAATGAACTCAATATCAATAGCTCCTGACTGTATGTCAGCAAGGCACTTCTGGCTTCCCACAGTTTCACTATTATGTTAGATATCATACCAATCAGATGTAAATATTCTGAAGAGCAAAATCTGGCAAAGAGCAGGAGATTTCACATTTTTCCTCCTGATGCCCTTCACACACACAAACACCTGAGTGTGTGGCTACATAGGCTGTTATCTTTTGAAACGAATAAAAGGCAGTCACTGAGAAAATGTACTAACATCCATCAAAGGCAGAGCTGTTCAAGATCTGTGAAGCTCACCATGAACTACAGTACACAGTGAAGAAAAACTCACACAGCAGAACTCATGAATCACATAATCTAGCATGTGAAAGCTGCAAGTCCCAGATTTTGAACGAAATAGTATTTCACAGGGAAAGTCTGGAAACTTCTTAAAAAGGAAAAAAAAAATCACAGAAACTAATAGCATCAGTCATGCTAAAAATCTGGGAAGGACAAACATGTAATGCAGTAAATTATTTGACTTCTTTTGTCTATGTAGTGGCATTTAAAGGCAACACAGTCTGCAGGTCTAGACCGTGTTAGACACAAAAAAAAAAAAAAAAACAGTAAACCAGTAACAGAGTGAGATAACAAACCCAGGATGGTTGACTGGCATTAGTAATTTATCACATTTGGTTCCTGGATACTACCTTTACACTATGTCCTAGGCATTAGCTTATGTCATCTTTCCAGGTTGCAGAGCTCCTTGTGCAGTCAGAAGCTGAAAACTATAGAAAACAAGGACCAACACTAAGTGATGGCACTCCATGGCAGTTTAAAAGAGTTTACCATTATGTATCTTGGAAGAGAGAAGAAAAGTCAAGTCTCCTGCATATTAGCTTCTGGAATTTATAAGAAATTATTCCTTTGGACATCAATCATAAGGCACAGCTGCTCTACAGCAATCTTGAGAAAACAAACAGATGGACAGGTCCCTGCTGATGCCTGGCTCCCTATGGAGCACTGCAGGCTCATTTAACCCCTGTCAGTACCAATCTTACAGGCGCTCTCATGTCTCTAGTTCAGTCCTTTTTCCAATCCTGACCATAATAGTAACATTGCATGAAGATCTTGAACAGCATTTACTTTTGATTAGATTTTTATTACGGCAGCTGGTGGGGTCAGCAAGAGACAAGGAGTTGCTGATGTTCCTAGACTCTAACTAGGGTAAAACAAATACCCAGAGGACTTTCTCTGGTGGTCTGTTATATACCTATTTTTCTAAGCCAGAATGATAAACTAGATCAAGCCACAAAAACAAGACTTTTGACTTGCACATGCCAAATGGTATAGATGACAGCCATGCCCTCAAGTGCAAGCTTGAACAATTACACAGTCATTCTCTTTTGCATTAGCTGTTAACAGCCATAGAAAAACATCCCAGCAAATTCTTGTAGTACCAGAAATCTGCAAAAATGTATCTTCACAAGTGTTTCCCTGCAGCCACCTGGGGAACCAAATAAGGTGTTGCACAAGATGGTTTTGACGCCTTTCTCTACCATGGGTTCCTATGCTCACAGAATGTGATAAAGCACTTCATACCCTGTAACTTCATGATCATTGATAAAAACACAAGACCAGTTACAAAATCTAAGTCTCTGTGGCCTTAACAGAAGAACTTTCTGTTCTAGCCATTCCTTGAACCACAGAAAGGAAGCAGTCTGAGGCACCACTCTGTACGCTGTTATAACCATTTAAGAAAGGTTGCTGCTATGTAAGCCACAATACGTTTTTATCCTGCCTCCCAGCTATGATATAACAGAATAGACACCTTTTCAGTTGTGCCATGAGCTGGTGTCTAGCAAGCGCAAGTGGCACCTCCTAAACACCTCTGTATTTTGTAGAGCTCAGATACTTTGGGTCTAGAGAGGGAAGTTACTATTTCACAGGGTCTTGTACACTCATGAAAAACAAACCTGTTGCCTTCTGTTCTTTAGGCACTAAAGCTGGACTCCAAGTGTCGGAGAGGTACTGTACAAGCAAATGATCCTCAAGTTCTCCCTTCCCCCAAGGATGAGCTTGCCTTAGCTTCTTGTGTGCTGACTAACCACAATAAACATACGGTGAGCAGCAGACAGCCATAAATTAAACCCTTCTGTGCCATTGTACCACTTAGCACTCCCTGAGCCAAGTTCTCTTGACTGTCTATATGGCTCCCACCACCATCTACAGAGTCTGAGGAAGGTTCATCTTTACATCCACAGCACGCTACAGATGCTAAGCACAGATGAAAAAGAGATTAGTAAGCAAAAGAAGGTTTGTAAAGATGCTTTCTGTGTGTCTCTTATTGTGTCTGGGTGACAGGCAAGCCAAATTTCTTTAAATGGATAAACTTCTATGAAAGAGCAAGAAACACTTTTGGGAGTGGATAGTCACAACATCAGTAATTTAACAGTTTCTTCAAAATTTACTGATTTTTCAATCCAAGAAATTATCCCTACAAGTGTAGAACTAAAAGTCCTAATTTAAATAAAAACTGTCCTCCTACTAAAGAGGAAATTAAGCAGAAACAAAGATAAAAGATTTGTAGGAAAGTTGAGAGTGAAGCATAAAACCTGATGGACAGAAAAAGCACACACACGTCCATCCAGCTCTAAAGAGGTCAGGCAGAGCGTACGACTCCATTAACATCAAAGTCATTAGAGTATGAGATAACAGTTTGGTACATTATCATAGAGAACAGCAGACAATGAGTTATTGTATTCCCATGTACTTCATTCCATACTTTTCTGATAAATTCAAATTAAATACACTCTAAATACATTACTGAGTAGAAATCAGTCCATTTAAATTTTAAAATTATAGACACTCCTATCTAATTTGATTTGTAATTTCCTTGTGTTTTTTATTCTGAAAATTTGTGTGTATAATGTCTTCTGCCAACTGAGATACTCCTCTTGAGAAGGCAATTTGAGGTATGTGACTTTCTGTTCTCTTATGGTTGTGCCATCTCTTTTTAATTTTTGACTATCATTGGAGGCCGCTGCAAAAGTATTGCTAAAGTGGTGTTCTAGTTTACAAAACTGAGAGAGCTGTACAGTAGTCTAGTGAATATTCTCATATGTAGTTGAATAGAGGCAAACTAGAGCTCCTGATAAAGCTCTTTAGCATTCTGAACTCCTAACTCCACCCTCTAGCACAAAAATACATTTTTTTCTCTTGCATTAATGAATTTTTATGGCAGCAATATGGTAGCTCCAGGTGGTGTGGTTATCGTGAGATAATCACTCCCCTCAAGGATGCCTGTTAACACCCCAGAGGGGATGAGAACCAGGCCCTCTCTCGTGCCTTATTGCTTCTATACATGCTGATAGCAGCAACTAGAAAGGATTGTTAAACATGAAGAACATGCAGAATTAATCTGCACTGTCCATTTGTTAATTATAAAGGCTATGAACACTGCCAGTGAGCACCATCTACACTTTTACACTGTCATCATAATTAAAAAGTTTTAGTATGTGGTTTTGTGTTGCAACAACATCGATCAAAGTCCATTTCCTGATGTGCAGCAGAAGCAATATGTTCCGCATAGGTTATTTCTGGAATTGTATTATTTACTGTAATAGAGCCCTGTCATGCTACCTCTATTGCACCAAATATACCTGCCATGCCTGCAGAGACTTATTCCATTTCCTGGCTCAGACCCTCTCAAGCATGCACCAAATGGAATTGTTTAAAATAAAAAAAAAAATTAAAAAAAAAAAAAAAAGTTACATTTATATAATATTCTGTAGAAGGATTTTTTGCATTTTATGCACTGCAGGACTGATTTTTGTCTCTGCCCTCTACTCTGGATATCCATGAATATGCTGCTGGGAACAGGGTAATGCTTCCTGCAGAAGTGGATCAGAGAAATAACAGTAACAAGGACTCAACACTTGTGGAAACTCTGTGTAAAGCAATACTCCAAGTGCAAAGCTGAAGAGTAGAAGGGATGGATGATGGCTTGGGTCACTCATGCTAGCAGTGCAAAGCATGTGTCACAAGGTAAGGCCGCTGTTAAACAGTCTATAGAGTTTGCAGTTACGGCTCACTTGAGCTTCAGACACAGGGATCTGCCAGACAGCACTAAGATAAGAGCAGCCACATTTCTTCACTGTCACCTGCAACACACTTTCTCAAGAAAGACAGCCCAGAAGCTTTTCCACTGAAGTAAAAATAAATTGTAGAGACTCCGACTTCCAAAGAGTTAACAGTTTATAAAACAAATATCAGGAATACAGGAGAAAAAAAGAAAATCCCAAAAAACCCATGTACTCTATCCTCCCTTACAAAACTACAATAGCAAAGAACACATGAGGAAGGTGGGAAATGAGTGGGAAGTTTAATACCAGCTTTACATCAATGTCCCACTTGTTTACTCTTCGTAAAAATGTAGATGAGATGTCTGCTCTTCGTGTTTTAGTGTCTATCAAATGATGCTTTTTGGCACCTTGCTGTTTGCAGAAGAAAAACAAGAGGAAAGTTGAAAAACAGCAGTGCCTTGATAATAACACCTTTCTTGCTTTTGATTTTCTATTCAGCTTGTATAAGTGTCATAAAGTAGGAAACAGAAAACAGGTCATCTTTGAGGTTAGCTAAAAGAAAAGACAGCTTAAGCAGGGAACTTGACAAAAGGGGATAATATCCCTAAGCGACACTATGACTTACGGATGGAGCACTGGTTTTTGGTGTTTGTGGGAGAAAATAACATTTACAGATTTTGATTTCCTTCCCAGAATTTAACTAACTGTACAGAATTAACACACTGCCCTGGTGCACTGCAGAAATCATTCACAGTTACAGCCTGGTGCACAATGTACTGTTACAAAAGCATGTAAATGAGACCAATTTCAAAATATATGGCAGAATCTTATTCAGGCCTTATTTGTGCCATGAGACACCTCTAAGAAATTAATATCCTCTCTCTGTGGCCTCACTTCTCTAGGTATAACTTTGCACGTGTGTTTTTGAGTTCTGTAGTTGTGGTTTTGGATGGAAGGGACTATAATATATGTCCAGAATACAGAAATATGTGGCTATCATATATGAACCAATCTAGTGGCTGCCAATGGACAAAAATGTTATCATGCTCATTAAAGGATATTACAAATGTGCAATGCCAGATGAAGACTTCAGTACAGCAGGGAGAAATGAAAGGGATATGCTTCTTTGGGCCATTGACAGTCTAGGCAGTTCAGAAACACAGACTGCCCTGGAAAACATGTCCTAAAAAAATAGCTATGTTAAAAAAAGTTAATTTGTGACATGGCTTTTTCCCAGAACCTGAGCCTAGCTAACATAGAAGTTAAAATAACTTATTTTGAGTTCAAATTCACTGTCTTTATCTACATCTTTGCCTTAAAAATTTCCCACTTTACTCCAAGACTTTCAGAAGTTTTGACCAAAGTTGGGTGTTCACTGAAATCTCCTCTCTCTAGTAATTACAGAAAAAAGGGCACTTGAAGTTCAAGTAATGGTTTTTACTGAGAAGGATGTCATCTTAATATTTCTTGAAACTTATTTAAAATTACCGTAACAGTATTTTCAAACCCTTACTTATTTCTGCTTAAGATAATTTTTATTTTTTTCTAGCTAATCCTCTTTTTGTGAGAAATATAGTCTCTTTTTGAGACTATAGTTCATTTGCCTCATTTTCAAGTGGTTAAAGGTTAAGGATTTGAAAAAGAAGTTCTGTGTTCTGCCCATGTCAATAAACACCCTGTCCTTTCATCTAACATATAAAGTCAATGCTGTTTGCCCTTCCAGAAGACTGAATCTCAGATTCAACTACTTGTCTTCAACTTAAAACACTGCTTCTGTGGGATAATTTTCAAGATTTTACAACTATATTTCAATAGCTTTTTGGTTTACACAAAGGGAAAAAAATCAAATCTGAATCTTGACTAATTTAATTTATAAAGAGCAGAACCTGATATGCTTTAAAATATTCTTAGCTTTGTCTTTTCCACTGCCATTTATCTCTTTGTAAATTTCATACTGCTCTCAAGAGGAGAGAATTCTAAATACCACATCTTGTAAGATGAAATATTTTGGGTGGCAAGTATTGTCACGTACATAATATGTTTCTAATGGCAATAGCATGAAAGTGGTGTACTAGACTATAATCTACTGTCAGCAATGCTATGGGACTGCATCTGAAGAGTCAAAAATCTCTAACAAGAATGAGAGGAAAAGTGTAAAAGGAAAGGAGAGGTGGAGGAAGAAAGACAGGAAGGAAGGCGCGGAAGGAAGGCAGGAAGGCAGGCAGGCAGGCAGGCAGGCAGGCAGGCAGGCAGGCAGGCAGGCAGGCAGGCAGGAAGGAAGGAAGGAAGGAA
>VZRN01004650.1:215123-236219 GCA_013397935.1 Dasyornis broadbenti | reverse complement strand
CTTATGAAAAGCTATTAACCAGTAATGTTAAATAAGAGAAATAAAAAACCAATTCTTTTCTAAACACTTTCATAGTGAAGATGTTTGAACTCAGTCTGTGCAGCAGAATTAAGAATTGCAGATAATAGGTTTGTAAAATGCCTCCATACAGTTTAGCAAAACTTAATTCTGTAAGCCACATACCAAAATTATCACATCAATTTTGATATCAAACTTTTCCAAACTTTTTCTATCAAGAATTCCCTATTATTAGCGTTCGGATTATCTTTACACTGCCTAAATACATGTAGATCCAGAGAATATAGTTTAGATAGTTCTCACGATCAATTTTGTTGTTTTCACATTTTTCTTCTAGAAGAATATGTATGTTCTTACATGTCTATCTCCACACAAAGTTATTTATCAACCAAATTTGTCAGTTCAAGAAGAAGCTAATATGCCTAACTATCATTTTTACATCATTTTTACAATGTCCGTAATCTAGACTATAGAATCCTTCCCAAACATCTATATTCTCTTTTGAGACCTTTTCCTTGTAGCTCTTGCCAAATATGCTCAACTGGAGCTACCGAGCATCTTTAGAATGCTACATCTCCTCTCAGCTTCTCAGAAACAGCAACATCAGAAACAACTAAGTGCTCCTGAACTACTGAAGATCAAAAGTTGACCAAAACTTCTTCGTGGTGATAAAAAATACATAAATATGGATTATTGTCTTTCAAAACTGAGTGAGACAGCTTGAAGGCAATTTGCAATTATAAAAACCCGCCTCTTCTGTAAGTTATTCTGAAGTAGTTTAGAAAACCTTAGTGTAAAATGCAGCTGGAATCTTACCTGCTATGATTTCTCAGAAACTTATCTTCTTCTACCCTTATTCATATTTGAAGTAGGCAGTGTATGTTACACCTAGTAAAAGTAAATACAGAGATTTTGGTAATGTGAAATAATTTTATACTAAAAGTGTCTGAATTCTGATGTTTTCTCTTTGCCTTTTGGAGGCCATACATGCATTCAGGTAATATAATGAAGCCCATTGCATTACAGTTTGGGTTTGGTTTTGTTGTTTGGTTGGGGTTTTTTTAAATTAACTAAGATCTAACAGTATCCCATATTTAAAACGACATAATTTGTCTTCTATTAAAATGTCTGTAGCAGTATATTGTCCACTTCTTCATGAAACCTAAGCCAAAGGAGAAAATTTTTCAAAACTTCATACTGATAGCTTGAAGGAGTTACTCATCACCAGGCTACACCTTCGACTAAAACAATGATCATTTTCCTGCTGCAATGGGATCATTGTACAGCAAGGTCTAGAAACACATAAGGCCAAGAAGAAAGACAAAAAAGAGTCTGCTTCTAGGAGAAAGAGATCATTGACAAGAGTCCCACTGTTTGAGCCTCTGGTGTTTCAAAATGTTCCCCCAGGGACAGACTATAATCCCTTCGATTTCAAATGTGATGAGCATGATGCAAGCATATAGGTAGATGATTTTCCCTCAGGAATTTTCTGAAAATATTCATCATTTCTTTCTTCAAGACAGTGAATCTCAATAGAATCTAGTTAGGCTTTTTGTCTGAATATACTTTGGTGCTTTCTCCCCATATTTTGCTTCATTACTTGTCACACACTGCAACAGGATCTAAACAACTACTTCTTACTTTCCACATGGAGAACAGTACAACAGTGTGGGGCACAAATAACAGCAAATCCAGGATTGTCACACATCTCAGCTAAATTTGTTTCCTAAAATTCCTAATTTTGTTTGTCATGGCTCTGCTCTACAGTGTTTTGAGGGCAAAAGGGATGTTTTGTCTGACTAGACTGATGTGTACTGCCTTTCACTACTATTTTGCTGTATAAACTCTCATAAAATCCTTGTGACTGGTTGAGGAGCATCCTGTAACTACTACTGCAGACCACTGAGTTTCTGGGTAATCCTGCTGACACAATGTTATCTGAAAATACTGATGTTCTTTAAGTCTCAGAAATAGAAGTCTTTTTTAAAGTACCTGACCAACACTACAATTTTGTGTTGCTCAGTTAAATGGAATAACTCGAATCTTTATGCAGTCTTGAAACAAGAATCCTTTCACATACTGCTCCTCTGGTCACATCTGGTACTCAAGCTGGGGCAAAGAGCAGAACTGACATGTAAAGCAAAACACCTTTCTTACAGTGTCGTTACCCTAAGAAGGAGAAACTTGAAAATTCACGGGAAAGGTTATTCACAGGAAATCTGACCATTTTTGTACAATTACGGGTGATTCAAAGACATCTTTGAGTCTGTTTTTCTTTTTAATGTGGGTGGTATCTTTGATCTCAGATTGCAACTACTTTATGCCAATGCATAATGGACTGAAGGCTTTGTACGCCTTCTGAGATGCCAAATGGATGAAAAGGCGTAGATGGAAACCCATACCTGCTGTGAAATGGCATCTAGAACATATTGTCATACCAACCTCTCTGTACATTATGAAAATAAAGCATTTTCCTAAGCATTCTGAAATATTTTATCCATTGTTTTCTTTGTCTTGCTTAGGCAGATATCACCATTTCGTGATACTGCTACTCTCTTTTAGCCGGAAGGAAGGACTAAAGGCTGCTTCTAAGGCTACTTCTGCAATCAGTGCTAATGCTGCTCTTTAAACAATTTGAAATAAGATCAGTCTGCTACTCTGGAGTCAAAGTTCTTGGAGTCATAACACTAACATCTCCCACTACATATCATTCTGTTTTCTTAGCTAAACTTTTAGACCTGTAGAAAAAAACTTGGGTGTTTTTGGATAATTATATTTTCAGATACAGTTACTTTCAAAGAAACACAGTTTAGCTATAGCATGCTATGCACAGGTTCTATAAGTAGGATGCCAAGCAATTTATCTTGTGATTTAAGAAAGAAAACGTTTGCTTTTATTTTTTCTTTATCAAGATGAAAAATACCAGTAAGCCTAGATTTTTGTCCCAGGTGTCTGTTGCAGCTGAAGCAAAGCTGCAAACTCATCTAAACAGGAACAATCTGAAAGACACCTGGGGAGGTGGGAATGCATTAATTCTCCACTTCTGCTCTAAACCCCACCAGCATATGGAACTGATGCAGACTAAGGGCTAAATCCAAAGCAGGAGGAAGTCAGAGGACCCTTCAGCTCTCTTCTCAGGAATTTGTCTGTATTCCAGCATAGAGATTTACTATCTACAGACCAAAGAAAACCTTTCCTGGACAAGTATATATCTCAAATGCATGGCAAATGAAGTCACAGGAACTGGTCATTATGCAATAATTTTATATTAACATTGCATCAAAACAAGGTTGACAGATGTGACACAGGTTCCACAGGAACCTGGAGCAGAACCTAGACTCCAGCAAGGGTTCTTGGAAGGGGATGGACACCTAGATTTAGGTAAATGAGTCAACTGGCTGTGACAGGTGGTGAGGCACCAAACTCAAGTAAATCCACATTCTAAATATCTGAGTTCAGGGGCCTCACTCTGTAGCTGGGACTGACCCTCATGTCTTTTTCAAGCAGAAGCTTCCTTCCAGCAGCAGGGAATGGATGTCAAGGGCTGGACATCCTGTCAATTCTTAAGGAATCAGAGCCCAGAGCAGAGCTGGTCCATTCCTAGCATCACTGTGTGGTGGAAGACTACATGCCTGTAAGGCAGATAAGGTTTCTGTCATACTTGCTCTACCTCTGTGTTTTCAGATTTGTACAGTAATTTGGTTTGGAAAGAACCACTAGTTCCAACAGCAGTCCTAACACCACCTAGTCCCAGCTACAGGACCAAAATTATTGTTAGAGCAGGTACCCTGGGACAAGCTCTGTTGGAATTCCCCTTCCTGCATTTTGTGAATGTTGCCTCTTGTCTGTCCTATTGCAATAGGAAAGAATCCTGATTCTGTGCTCTGATCCCTTTAGTAGTTGAAGACAACAACAAGATGCTCCCTCAGCCTTCTCTTCTCTGTTTTAAATAAACTGTGTTGTCTCATCCTACCCTTAGACAACAGGAGTCCTCATGTCATAAGAAATCTCCTTAAATTTCCTCCCTTCCTGAGTGCATACCTACTTCTCTGTGAGTGCTGCTGAACCTAAACAAAAATCATACATAAACTACACATGAAAATGAGTGTGCAGTGACACATGAAGGAAGTCAAAGAGCGGAATGTATGACATTCTTTCCTCAAGTAAAATGACCAGGATTTTCTGAGAGTCCTCATTTTTCATGTTGCAAAGACAAAACTGTTCATTTCCATTTTATCAGTAAAATTAAATCCTTTTAAAACTTCATAAAGTTTTGTATTTTAATAGTGAAACTTATCATTGCAAAACCATTATTAAATGTATGGGCAGAAAAACAGCGCTGTTATTTGTATGGAGTCCAACTCAATAACAGAACTTCCTATATCTGCTGAAAGATTTATTTTCAGGCTCATTTACCCTTGGACTGATAGAAGAGCTTCACAGAATTCTCTGCCTAAAACAGCTTTGGAATATAAATGTAGACTCAAGGGAGTGAAGAAAGAAGAGCAAAAACAGGGCTGAGCTGAACCTTCACATGAGTAGGAGCAGACATCTGGATTAATCTCCGGCTGCTAAGCAAGAACATAAACTAAACTAATCAAGAAAGGATAAAAAGGTTGGGTTTGAAGTTGAACTTTAAATTCAGATTTAATCCAAACACTCTAAAGCCAAAGCAAAACTGATTGCTTGAAATGAAATATAGTGTTCTATGTGCACAGCTATGTATTGCAGCTGGAAACAGTTGAAATTTCCCCCAAAGCAGCATGAGAGAGAAGGGAAGAGGAGAAAAATCTATTTAGGTATAAGAAGCAGCAAAGAAAGATAAGTCACCTAATAACTAGTGTTCTATGCCTGTAATGAAGCAGGACATTATATTTTTATATGTCTGGTCCTGTGCTGGATTTAATCTTAAAACTCTTTCAAAGAATATTACATTTCTGTAATTTTGGAGAAAGTTGTAATGATTTTGGTCGTGATCAGAACTGCATGCCATTCTGCCTTGAAATCTGAACATCTTCTGCTTTATCTGTCACACAGACTGAGACACAGAATACAGCCAAATAAAAGAAAGTCTGAATTCTATACTATGAGGTAGATTGCATCTATATCTACTTAAGGATGTCTAGAGATAAAAAGCTGCCTAATTACTCTTGCAGTGCAACTGATTTCTGGATCACTGCATGGCACACTACCTTTGCTGGAAGAACAAGTATTTGATTCCACCCCTATGACCATAGTTATGACTTCATTCCAGGTTTTTTGTTTTTTCTGCCCTTCTTGCACCAGCAGTACTGATTTATGCCAGATAAAGACAAAGCCAAGATTTCAAACATCATCTGGCACAGCTACTGGATATCTCAGTTGTTAAAAAGATGTATTAGTAACTGTTTATACAAAACCAAACTCATGTTGAACACAAACAATGGAAATGGGTGTATAAATCATTGCTTTGATCTCCCATTGACTATGTCTACCATTTTAGGCTCCCACCTGCCTGTTTTTCATAATCTTTACTAAAATTCTTCCCTTCTTGATAAAACAGAGATAGTATTGCCATAAGAAATGGCATTGTCTACATACAAAGAACTGCTCTTTGACCCTGCTACAATGGGTCTCCTTGTCATTGTCAAACTAAGCACCAGGATGAGGTCCCAGCACCTAGGAATGGCTTGGGCAGCATGCAGCAGCCACCACAGCCCCCTGTGACACAAGGAGCTGGGCCTGACTTCAATTCCAGGCTTGTGAGAGTCCAGCTGCTGCATCAACTCCTTTGCACCCATATATATTGGGTCTGGTTAAGACAGAAGGACTGAAAAACAGTTTTAGGGCACAGCTGAGGACTCCCCACAGCAGCCTCAAAGTGCTGTGCTTGCACTGGTGGCTAGAAGGGTGTTGATAACACTACTGCTGAGCAGTGTTCCACAGCATCAGTGCTGTATCTCCAACACTCCCCCCTCTCCAACAGACTGAGAGTGGGCAAAATCTTGGGAGGAGGCCAGCCAGGACAGCTGACCCAAACCTGACCAAAGGTCTAACACCACTTGCTGATGGCAAGTGAAGAATAAAATCTCTGTGTGTTTTTTTCTTTCTTTGTGCACATGTAACCTTTTGCTTTTACTTTATTAAACTGCTTTATCTCAACCTGCAAGGGTTTTATTTCCATCTTATGTTCTTCCCTCATCTTGCTGAGAAGAGGAATGAGAGAGGGCCTTGGTGGGGACCTGTCATCCAGCCAAGGGCAACCCATCACACCATAGTTACAGACACCTGAAGCATTCCAGTCCTCAGATAAGTCCCCTTAATGCAAATGCATAGTAGCACCTTTTGCTCCCTTGGAGCAAAAAAGAGGTCTCAGAGAGATTTTTCTCATATGTTCGCTCCTCTGGAGTCTCTTTCTCTTATGTGTTTTCTGATTGACAGTTTCTGATTAGCTTGTTGCACTTTGTAGGAAAGTTTCGGGTTTAACCTGTCTGAAATACTATTGCTAGAACAGAAGGGAATCTACTTTCCCAAAATTACCATGATGAAAAATGAGCTTGATTCTTCCTGTTTTCCCAGGCACTCATCATGAGTGGAAACAAATTTTTATTTTCAAATGCTAGAGGAAAATTATATAGAAAATTGCCTTTACGACACTAAACCAGAAGGGGAGTATGAATCAAAAGAAAATTACTCCTCTTTTGAGCATGACCCATGCTCAGTGCGAGTCCTTGTACCAGGAAGGACATAAGGCAGCTGGGCTCGTCAAATGATGTTTGAAATCTTGATTTTGTCTCTTTCTAGCATAAGCCAGTATTTCTGGTGCAAGGAGGGCAGAAACAATCAAATCCCCATGAAAAACTTAGAATGAGGGCATCACTATATTCATGTCTGTGTCTGGCTCATCCTGTGATTCTACAGATACATCACACTTCTTCCTGTGGTTTGTTGTCAAATAACTAAAAGGAGACAAAGTTGCTTTGACTTCAGAAGGATTGGGTTTGATATGCAAACTAGAAAGATTCAGAAAAAAATCAAGTCATATATCAGAAACTTTAAGGCTACAGCCTAGCATTCAAGCCTGGCTAAAAAGGAACTCTTTCCTGTAATTCTGTCTTTATTCAGTACCATTAAATACTTATAAAAAGTCTTCTGTAGAGCTACAGTCTACATCTCTGCCAGATCACATTTGGAATGCTGTGCCCTTCAAAACAGTAACTTCATGTGTTTTGACTGTCTTTGTGTACAAATACTGTGTAATAAGAACATTAATAGAATATCCATATATCTTTTTTTTTTTTTTTAAATAGCTACAGACCACTGATTACATCACAGTAAACAAACGTAGGCTATAGAAACCACAGTTCTGCTCCCATCTCCTCTCAGAATCTGTGGAAACACCCATCAAGCTGACTCAAACATAAATAGTGCACGGGGTCAACAACATTCATGTCAGAATATTATTTTATTTTAGAAGTTTGTATGCTATACATTTTCTTAATGATTAGCTGCATAATGATCTCCAAATTTTGGCAGGTAAGAGAGTAAACAGTTCCAGTTTGTAGAGCCAGTGTTCTTCTGAGAAAGTACCAGTAATGGTGATTTATGTGGTTTAATGAAGTTAGACAAAACTTCCGAAAACCTTTCCTTTATGATTTTGAAGTTTGAGATCTAATTAATCAAAAATAATAAATAAAAAAATGCATAGATAAGGTGAGTAGAAAGCCTCCCTTTCTTTAAGTTTTCTTTAGAGTAGTATCACATAAAACAATTAATGGAAAAAAACTGTTCCAAAAATCCCATTCTTAGGGATTAATCAAGATGAAATATGTTTTCAGGATTCAGTTCTTAAAATGTAAACTATTAGATGAATACAATAAAAAATGGATGAGTTTATTTAAACACTATGTAATCTATCAAGAGGTCTGGCTCTCTGTTCAAGTGAGTACAGGGAGATTTTAAACCCATTTCTCTTCCATCCACAGTCTGAATAAAAGCATTTTTCTTCATAAATGTGTGCATTTAAAAAAGAAAAGGTGTTTTTCCGTCTCATCTTCTTGGGAAGGAATAACAGAGCTCTTTGGTGTGAAAAGCTCAATTTTTCACTCCAAATATGAATTGTTTGCCTTAAGAAAGTTTTGAACCTTTCAAATTAGCTGTCTTGATGTTAGATGCCCACAAATTATACACTCGAAACACCATGACATCAAACTCATTGAAGGCCTCATCCTGCCTTAGCTCTTCCCAGTTATGAACTTTTTCCCATTTGGACATGAGTGTTTGAGAGTTTTCCATTCCTGGATGGAATTGCTCCAGAAATCCTCTCAACACTACTACAGCTGAATGGAAATTCCAGTGAGATATGAGGATTTTAATTAGTTATCTATACAGTTTGCCATAATTTCTATATATGTTGAGTCCTTGAAGCAAAGTTGTTTAATCCCACATAGAAAATGAGGGGCATAGCAGTTTTTCATCCGACAATAGAGTCAACAAAGTAGATATAGTACTATATAAACAGGAGGAATTGTGAGAAAAAGAGTCAACATTGGTGACAGCTTCTTCATTTTATGATGAGTAACTCCTTTTACTATGTAAAGTTTTATACATCCATAATCTCTTTCAGCCCCAGCATAAAAACTAACCTAGGAGAGGGTATTTAACCAGTCTTGAAAAACAGTTCAAACAAACTGAACATCCCTCAATGTTTAAGATCTTATTTTCTGACTTTTGCACAGACGTAAAAGTACAAAGTTACTGGCTGAAGCAGCCTGGTTCCGTCACCTGGTCCACAAGAGAGGCTGCAACGGAGAGGTCACTCTGTACAGCTGGGAGCAGCAGCCCTGAAGGAGGGCTGTGGTGGTTAGTCCAGAGAACTGACTGGAGCCACCAGTTAGGAAAACAGCTTTCAGTTATTTTGCTGTCAGCAGCTGAGAGTGGGGTTTTGTTCTCAATGTCTGACTGAAGAGATCTGTATCACTCAATAGAACAGCCTCTTAATTTCATTGAGAATTAGTACAATAACATTGTCTGAGCATATTTGAAGAAGAATCTCTAAATACAAGGAAATTAAAGCAGATCCACTATTGGGAATTACCTGTTATTAAAAAAAACACTAATGAAAAAGAAAAAGTCTAAGAACATTTACAATATTTACTAGGAAGTAAAGATCACTGTGGCTCTAGAAAACGGGTCTTGAGCTTCTGCATATATAAATCATTATAAACAGAATTATAGATACGAATGTGGATCTGGTCTGCCAATTAAGTATTAAGAAAATTCTTTGTTGGTTTTCTTCTATGCAGGAGAACACATCTTTGAACTCTGAGTTCAACAAAATGTCAAACTATTTTTAGAGCATGTTATACATTTCTGAATCAGTTATGATTGGCCAGATTTTAAATAAAATTTTAAAGGCCCCATAACTTCTTTTCCCTGACTGGAGTATTAAGTTAATTCTTCCAGAAACCAATAAAAGAAAGTCAGCTGAAGTCAATGTGTGTCTTTCTGGGTGATTACAATGGGCTTTGTATCCTGCCCCTAGTTCGAATACTCCTATGCAGAAAATTAGGATTGGAGACCGACATATGTTTTCTGTGCATGTTCATTGCTGGCAAATTGGCTTCATGACTGTTCAGAGAAACTGAAGTTATCTAAGAGTCATAAACATATTTACTCAAAAGTTCAAATGCATATCAAAACTATTTGACTTTCTGAACAGCTGCTGAAGGATAGAAAAGCTTAGTTCTACAGTTTTGCAGAAGAAAGTAACTTTCTCATTGCAGAGGACACGGTATGTTTGCACTGATATTTCCTTACATTGAAGTTGGATTAGAGATCTTTTCAACCCAAGCTTTTTTATGATTTTTAGTTAAATTTAGAATTCTTACCTCTGATAAATATGTGTAGATCTTTGCTTTACACAGATATGATCGTAGATCTGGAAGCAGCCTTTCAAATTATAATATTGAAGCATCTAAAATTCACATCAGTGATTTATTAACAAGATAATATCCAGATAAGTGAGAATTCATGCAATTATTTTTAAATAAGTCTTAATTATAATTCAACAGATAAGAGAACATTACAGTTCTCAAATCAGTGATTATTAAGCACAAGCGTAGGTCAAGTATTTATATAAGCTACATACAGGCTACTTACAGATACATCATACAATAGACAGTGAGTATTTCTTTCCATCAATACAATCGGTATTCCTAAAGGAATTATAAAGAACATGTGGAAAGATTTCTGTCCAACTGGATCTACTAGGAATACATGTATTTATTTAAAATTGTAGAATTTATGTATGTTCATACAGTATTAAAACTAGGTCTTACTCCTTATCTCAGTTGTGGAATTACTCCAGTGACAGAGGCACAATACTTTGGTGTCCTGAAAGGAGAAATTCTTGCAATCTTGGTGAAAAGAATGGGCACAGTGGCTTAGGGTGCATCTTTCCAGATGCATTCCCTCTCAGAACTTCCAGCTAGCCATTGAATCTCAAAGGAAGGGTGCCATTACAAACACGCCCTCCCAAGTGGAGAATCTGTTCATAAGTGACTGCATTGTTTTTCATAAAACGGGAAAATGCAGCTGGCCTTCAGAGAGCTGTTAAATCAAATACATTTTTTCTAATAAGTCTTTCTAGAGAAGACAGCTAGCAGAAACGGCTCTTGCATGAAGTTATTGTTTTTAAGCATAAGTTAATGACTTTTTGAACAACACTTGGAACCATCTTGGTGGCCTGATAGACTCAATTTAGAAGGAAGATCCTAGCTGCTAGTTAGTTGTTCAAGTGCAAGGATCATTCTAACTCTGATGTCAATTTCTATGTAAAAGAGAGAGTTATTGAGCAAGGCTGGTTAACAAAATAAGGCAGCAACATTCAGGATAGGTTTTGATGATGTTTGATGTGGTAACATGCTGCCACAAATTACAGACAAAGTAATAATTTATTAATAATAAATAGAATTAGGTTTTAAAAATTAGGACCATGTAAGATTTTTTAAAAGAAAATGTAGTTTGTGCTACTTTAGTATCAAATATTTACTAGATAAAACTGGGACTGAAAAATCAATAACTCATCAGAGAAAAAACAAAAGTAAAAATCTTCTGAGGCTTCAGATAGGACAACCAAGGCACTGTAACATATACAAATTATTGTTTACAATTTGCAGATTAGAAATCTTTCTATGTGAAGAACCACTACAGAATTTGCAGCAAGGATGTTAAAAGCTGTCTTACTAACACACTTTGCCTTTTTGAATACTTTACTACTATAGCATTTTTAGGAGACATATAAAAGTATTTTTCATTAACCTTCAAAAAATCTTTTTTTTTTTTGCTAAGGATGTGTGATATCACCCTATAATCTCCAATCACTAGACCATACCTTCCACAACGAGTCTATTTTCAGCATTGTGCTATCCCTAACAACCAGTCAGAAAATGACCCTCATTATTTTCCTGTCTGTTAAAGCTTATTTGTGAAGTGAAATGAGTATCACGTGCAAACCGTCCCAGCCAAAGAAAGAGCCAACAAAAAGTACATACTCCCAATACAAATGAAACCAACTGGGAATTACATCAGCATTCAGATTCACAGCTCTAAAGTCTCCCAGATTTAGTGCAGCAAGAATAGTCAAGGATCAAGCAACGTGTTGCCAAGGGAATAGCCATCATGTCCTGGAAGAATCACTGAGAATCAGTGCAATCATCTTGTGGAGGAACTGAAAAGATAAGTGGAAAGATTTGAAGCATAAGGTTTACAGAAAAAGTGAAATTAATACTAAAATCACAAATGGAAACTGTTCTGCTGTAACTAAAATGCACATTAAAGATCTGAATATATAAGTCTCTGCAGTATTTGCTGCAATGTTCTGCTTAGTCCCAGAGTACTAAAAAAATTTTGAATTAATTAATTGAAACATAATAGTAAGTCAAAGGCTAGACTAGCAATATTTCAAAGATAATTAACCCATTTAGAATAAGAATAAAGGTAAGTTTTCTCTGAAAGTTTTAAATACACAGAAGCAGTTCATATGTTTTCCAGCTTCCAAAGAAAATTTTGTAGCATTTTTACACAGGACTGTGCAAAAACACAGGTACAGCTACAATTTACTCATTTTTGTTCTATTGACGTTTTGATAGAATCTTTAAAGTGAAGATGACTTTCACTATCTATCCTTTTTGAAGGTGTTGATAATTTTTCTACACAGAATGAAATAAAATAAAAGTGAGACAAATCACTGGAGGTCACATATTTCCCTGCTATGCATATTGGATTTACCGACAAGGTTTCAGCAGCAGAGAGACTGCAGTGATGGACTCTTTTGAGAAGACACCAGGATCTGGCCCCATGTTGGGCAGAGCCAGTTTTAGTCAGTTCCAAAATGGAAATGACACTGGCCAAAACTGAGTGCATCATTGGTGTGGGTGGCACCTGTGCAGCAGCTGTAAGAGAGGGGCGGTCCATGCTGGAGCAAGGACAAGTTTGTGAGGGATTGTCTTCTGTGCAAGGCACTCACGTTGGAACAAGAGAAGAGTGTAAGAAGGAAGGAGCAGCAGAGACAAAGAGTTATGGACTGATCAGATTATAATCCCAATTCTCCCTCCCCCAGTGCTGCTCAGGGGGAGAACGTAGAAGAGGTGGGAGTGATGCTGAGGCCGGAAAGAAGTCGAGTGTGATAAGGTAGTTTTAATTTAATTTCTCACTGTCCTACTCTGTTATTTATCGGCAATAAATTAAATTAATTTCTCAAGTGAATTCTGTCTTGCCCACAACAGTAATTGCTGAGTGATTTCCCTGTCTGTACCTCAGCCCATGAGCTTTATTCAATACATTTTCTACCCCTGTCCTGCTGAGGAGGGAGAGTGATATAGTAACTTGAGCGGCACCTGGGTGCCTTTTCGATGTTAATGCACCTCACTATGATATAATCATAACGATTTTTTTTACTTCTTTGACAATAGATTTGCCTATACATTGTGCCTGTCTTCAGAAAGACATGTAATTGTTACATCATTACCACTTTCAAGCTATGCTAAATCGAAGTAGCAGAAACTGGTTCAGATACTGAGTAAGAAGCTGAGAACCTCAGCTGTTATTTTGGGCTTGGAATCCTCACAGGACTCTTTATTCCTCTGTACCCTCAATTTTATATCTTCAAAAATGAACTAAAGGCATTCCCTTTCTAATAAAACCCTGATGAGAAATCATGTAAAGGTGACAAATATTTATTAAGTATTTGGTATCAATATTGAAGAAACTAGTAAGGTAATGTAACTGTACTTTTTTAAAATAATGTCACATTGGGAAGGACGTTGAGATAATGGCAATTGAATAGGCACAAATGATTGTCAGACTAAAAATGATAATCTTTAAATCTTCTTAAAATGTAGTTCTGAGAGTGGACCATGACACCAGTAATCATCAAATTTGGAATGGTAAATGACACCACTTACTGAAGTCTGTCATTGTATTTTGTTATTTATTATTTTGAAGAACCATATAAACACTGCAGTGCAGGTAACTTTATTTCTGATATTTTCTCTAAGGTTTTGTTTTCCAGCTGTCACTTACACCTGTGTAAAGTGACATGACTCTCATGTGGTAAAAGGCAGCCCAAAGGTACATTCACAGCCACAATCACACACATTGGTACAGTGTAGGTCTCCACTGCCATCTCATTTCTTTCAGAATCAAGATTAGTGTAAGAAACAAAAAGTCTCAACTGCTCATTACAATTAACTTTTTATACTTACTGTTAAAGCACTTCAGGAATAAAAAGTTGCTAATTTTTAGCCTGGACTGGTATCTCCCCGTTTACTAGCTAGTAATTTGTGGAATTAAACTACTTGTAGACCATGTGCCTGAAGGACTGGATAGCATAACCTCCCACTTTGCTTCCCAGAGACACTAACACCCTTTAAAAAGCACTCAGACTTTTTGGCTGATTAAGGATAACAGCAAGTTAAAGCACAAAAATCTCTGCAACCCACACACTTTTAATTCGTCTCATGGACCCAGTTGTAGCTGTGGCTCAAAGCATGAAGTGCTTTACCAGCTACTGGTGGCTCGAGGGGCAGGAGGGCCACCTCAGACAGGTCAGCTGTGCCTACACTGAGCAAGAATTGAGCTGCGCTGGTGCACTGAACATGCTTGGCTGCCCCAGGCCCTCATGGGGAGTTGCCTTCATCTATTCATGCGTGAAGGTTTGCACATGATTACTGGGCCTGGCCTATTCGGTGACAGCCCAGTGTGCAAGATGTCACCTTTTGGTCTACAGAGTCATGTTTTACACTGGTAGGAAAACAAGGCTTGCAGGATATTGGACACTGCATCTAGGATGCTTAATTTCTTTTTTCCTTCTGTGTTGCAGGGGTGTGTTGGGATTTTCTTAGCTAGAAGATGAGTGTTCTTTTTCTTAGTGTTGATCTCCACTGAAGGAGTACAATGTTACCTTTGAACAACTACTCCATTATCTGTTGCATAGTTGCAATTATCTGTCTTCATAGAAAGTGACAGGAAACTAAACAAAATTATCACCTAACAGGTAGGGTTATCCAAAATATCTCTGCCTAAATGTCAGAGGAAACGCAGTTTTTCTGAGCACAAATGCGCCTTTCCTGTTTCATAAATCAAACCGTACAAGAATTTTCAGTATTTTACAGAAGTCTAAATAAATATATTTTAATTAAATCATGGCAAACTGCAGTGGTTTTTTTCTGCTGTGGGGAGGAAATTCAGGACAGGATTTGCTTTGGAATAATTTACACAGATATAGTTGTCCTGTGTATATGTAAATAACTCAGTTACACACCCTTTCAGAAATAGCCACATCTATCTTTGTTTAAGATGGGTGTAGGCAAGGTATAAGGAATTGTGGAAAACATTTGCTCTTCAATGTAGCCAAGCCTGGGTGGATCCAAATTCAGCTGGAGTCTGTGTTCTGAGCATAGAAGAGTTGGAGAGAAGTAGACTTCATACCAAAGTCTGAAGAAAACCATGGCTATGAAGACTGAAACTAAGCCTATCTCCATTCCCTCTTGTCTTGGTTTGGAAGACAGGCGTCTGCTAAGGCAGGTGGAAAACTGCCTTAGAGGATATGACCCCCCTCCCTCCAAATTGTTGTAAGGTCGACATCAAAGGCTCTCAGGCAGAGATATGGGAAAAGGAATAACAGTTTTTACTCGTATCTATAACGAGGAAACAAGCAACAATAACAGTAGCAACAACAAATAAACCAACCAGATACCCGGTGGCAGCTTTCTCTAAGCAGCCAGTCCCCGCCCCTCCCCTTTGGTACAGTTACGGTCACGGCCGGCAGGGGTGCTGTGACGTGAGCTCAGGTCCTCGGTGATGGCAGACGGAGCAGAGGGCGAGGCGGCTGCACGGCGAGCGGAGCTGCAGCAGGGAATCTCAGGGCAGCAAACTGGGCAGCAGAGCTTGTCCACTCGAGCGGGAGAACAAAAGGGTAGCAGAGACTTCAGCAAGGAAGAAAAACCAGGCAGCGCTGAGCTCCCGCGGCAGCAGTGAAGGGAAAGGAGAAACAGCAGCTGTCTCCTCCAACAAGTCCCGGGGACAAGTGTATCTCTGCCCACAGCCAGCCACCTTTTTCTTCTCTTGCCACACCTGGCTATGTTTTTAGTCTCTTAAATGCGTCTTTGTCCCTTAGGTACTCAGTCGTTATCTCTTAAGTACCCAGTCGTTAAGGCTCGTTAAGGTATCTCTAGCCACAGGATGGAAAAATTCCGAACCTCCAACACCCCTTCAAGTCAGGACACTGTGCATGCAAGAATAAGTGGGCAATGGAGGTAGAAAAGCAACCTGACATCTGATGGTTAGAGGCTGCATTTAGAATGGGAGGCACATGGGTTCTGACACAGCTCTCAAATTTTTGTCAGCAAATACCTTCAGTTCATATGTGCTTTACAGTGCCAGAGAAAAACTGTGTTGCTGACAAACTTATGTTTTTAAAATTGTAAACAATTTATCAAAAAAATTTAAAAGGATACTTAGAAACTGAGTAAATGAACCCTTTTTCATAAGAAAAAAAAGTCATAAAAATACCTCATAGAGTATTGTTTGCAAAATAATCTGTAATTAAGTGAGAAAAATTAAGTACTAACTACATACGGTAACACCAATATTTTTGCACTCAAGAAATTACTGGAGAAACAAATAAGCAAAGAAACAAGACAGATTAATTATATAATTGATCTAATGCAACCTTCCAAGGAATAATTGATATGCTCTCATTACCATAACAACTAATTCGCATGACAAAACTGATACATGACACCTTCTTAGAAGCCAGTTAAAAATCATTACTAATCACGTCGTTCTGCATTATGGCAAATCGGATGAATAAAAGCCTATTTGTAAAGCATTTAGTATCATCATTTTCCATAGTTCCCTGAATGAAATACTAATGGACATCAGAGTTAAGAGTGAAATGTCTCTGAAAAGAGGAAAGAACTATACACTCCCAACATAATACAAGATTCATAACTGTGAAAAAATACAGGGTCTACATATACATCAACATAATAGATGATTTNGGTGTAAAAATAAAACAAAAAAATAGATTGTTTTTTTTTTTTTTTTTTTTTTGTCTAAACTAGGAAATAATTCAGAATACTCATTAAAACTAGATGCCAACAGGACTGCCTTGCCATGGACAGACATTAGCCAGTTTTAAATGGAAAATTGAATAATTCTATTTTCAGTGCTTTGCATTTTCATATTTTGAGGTGATTAAAAGCACTAAATTAATTAAGTTACAATGACTTCAAGTGGAGCAAAATTATCATTCATTTCCCAGGAGGCAAGCTGCTTTTGCAATACATTTTCTTCCTTTTCACAATCATCCTGAGAAGTTCCTACAGCCATGGAAAGGGCAGTAGCTTTTAAGAATTCAAGAGAGGGAAAAATACATTAGTTAGGTATCCTTAAGAGGAGGCAAAGAATGACATTTTAAAAGGTTAAATTGGGGAAATTAATTGGCAGCATCAGGTGGAGAAATCAGTCCAATTTAACAAATAGCATATTTTTCATACAGTTCCAATGTGTTTTGTAACTCTTCAGTTGGTTCTGGTAGCTGTTGTCAGGCTTAGAAGCTCTCTTCCATCAGGTGAGGAAAAAGGACATGATTTATTCAAATGCAATGTGTCAAAATTATATCAGCTTCTTAATGTGTAATAACATCTGAAGGAACAAGGATGAGGACAGCCAACTTTTTTTGAACAAAACTGTAAGAGTTTTTGGATATTCAGAAAAAAGTGCAGTGGGTTTTCATAAGATGACAGAACAATTTTAAAATCTAATTTTGGCACAGCATGACTCAGTGATATGCCTCCCAGGTTTTACACCATCATCTCCACTAAGCCCATCTTCTTTGCTTCTTATGTCATATTTTTTCAAGCAATTTCCCAGCCCTCTTTTTCCCTGGATGAAAGGCAACGAAGGGTAAAATTCTTATCCTGATATGCCAGAATATACATACGCAATAGATTTAGTTTCTAAATAACCACATTTGAGCCTGAGATTCTGAACATGCAAGTCATTTCTTTTAAGGGAAAAGCTCTTGCACTCACACTGTAGGTTATTTATGCAACTAGAATTCCCTACTTCAATTAAATTTGTTTAGGATAAGAATGTAAAGTCTGCTCCTAATGCTTAGAAGAAAACATTTTCCCCTTTTGAACAGTTTTATACGACAGATTTAAAAAAAAAAAAAATGTTACCATGTAGTCATATTAATTTTCAGTATTAAGTGTGGTTCAGCTCAACAGTTCTCCAGAGGGGAAAAAAAAAAAAATGTTCCTATAAAATAGAACAGACAAAATAGCAATTACATATGCCACCACTGGAATCATCCAGAAAAAAAAAAAGTTCAACTTTGGGGAAAACCTAGAGAGCTGCGGAAAACGTCTTTAGTAATGCAGCCTTTCTCTGGGAACTGATACTCACCAATCCCATGACCTGCCGCTTCTCATAATTAGAGCCTTCCTGTTATAAGGATGATACGGCACAAAGAATCGTTCTGCTGGAATGTTACACAAGTGAAAAAGGATGGTATCTGCTCATGTTACTGTCACCGCTGGCTTGTACATAAATGACTGAAAGCTTTCTCTGATGGTTTTGGATAAGAAAAGTATATCAGTCATTACAAGTTCTGTGTAGGGATTGCAGCTGGGGGAGATGCTGATACCCACCCTCAGCAGACTTCACTGCTCTGAGTCCAGACCCCTACATTTGATTGGTAGCAAAACCCCACCACCATGCTGCAATCAAACTGGGTCAGTCGCAGTCCGGCAAGTTTGATTTATACAGACAGCCAAAAAAATCAAAAATTTTGTTCCTATTCTCAAATTATCAAAGGCCTAGGGGATCAAAAGTCAGCTTCACTGTCTGAAGCTTTTATACTACCAAATTTCAATTTTCTACTCTAGCAGAAATGTTCAGCCAAGAGAGAAAAGGGAAAAAAAATCCAGGGAAAAATTAATAAGAGCTTTTAGAAAGACGGTCCATGGACGTGCTGTTGTATTCAGTGTTAAATAATTTTGATTTATTATGCTAGAGGGAGATACCACCCTGAAGTCTAATTATCCCCTCTCCTTGCACTTTGTCTACACTCCAAAAATCTGCAATAAAACATATGTGGCTTTCATTTATTTGGAACGAGCAGAAGATCAGACGAGGCAAAGCTACATGGAGGTAGAAGTGCTGTTTTACTTGCCTTGTAGAAGCTGGTAGAAAGGTATATCTGCCAATAGCCCTGAGTACTAGCCTGCTGAGGCCTCAGGAGAGCAACCTGGAATCCAGTTGGCTTCTTTTCCATGATCCATTTCCAAAAGGAAAAATGCCTTCCCAACCAGCTTTTGCATAGCTGAGTGAGCCATGGGGAACTAATCAGAATTTTAACTTCAGTAGGAGCTGGATGAGTTTAGTGCAGCTTCAGCAAGCAACTTTCTTTTTGAATGCTCTGGAAAAGTGAACTCCTGATTTGTCAGCAGTAAACTGAGGCTGAGACCAAAACTAAGTTTAACCAACAACATGCTGGAACACCAAATTTCACAGATCTGTGCACGCCTGTCAGACATCATAGGGCATGTACAAACGGAGTTTGCAAGAGAGATGAAGTTTGTCGTTACCCCAGAGCTTTCAGGCACCTTCAATGTTTCTTCAAAGTGGTTTGTCCATGACTCAGTCTTTATTGGTATGTCTTGACAGGTTTATATTCCTGGATTAGACAGAAAACTCGCTTTGCTTGTCTTTTAAATAAGAATTAGCAAAACCAAGTAGTGCCAGAATTCAGTCATGCATGCTTGAAGGGGCTTTTCTAGATTTTGGCTTTAACCTAAAAAATACAGCGAGTGGTAAATTCAGTTAATGCTCGGAGCTATCAGTAGGTTTCCAGGCCTCCTTATACTAAAATAGTCTTTGTGACTATATCACTACACCTTTCTGTATCATTATCTTGTAAGCGTAAGTAGAATATGAATATACAGAAATACAGACTTCTCCCTTAGGCTATGAACACAGGACCCAAGAACAGCATAACCAAATAATTTACAGTAACCTTGACTATATTCTCGTCTTAGCAGATATCTAATAGAATGCTGTGATAGAAATTTCATTTAACCTACTCTATTCCTTTTAAAGTGATGTTGTCTTGGAATTAGCCTTAAACTGTGGATATTTTCCAAAAGAGGTAATCAATGGAGAGCACCAACAGTGTTAAAATGAGATAAGTCAAAGAAGTAGCCGGGCAAAATCAAGGACTATAAATTAAATGACCTTGTGCTCCATTGCTGCCTCTCTGCCTTTGACGCCCAGTCCACGGGGCCAGCTGTGAAACAGCTAACTTTGTGACACAAGAAAAAAGAAAGTATCACTATACTGCCAAATTTTGCTACTTTAAATTACAATTAAATCATATCTGTCAAAAGTAAGGAAAAATTATTTGGTTTTATGACTCCACAGTTATTTTTATTCTAAGGAATTTGTTCACTTTCCCTCTCATGAATGGCATGATGCAGTGACTATTCCCTGTCATGAGGAGATTAAAAGTAGAGATGCACCTTGGAAGCAGTTTACAAAAATCCTTTAAAAGTCTTTGAGACATGCAGTAACCATCCACACTCTGCAAGAGAGCCCAATGGTCAGAGGTGTAGGTTTGCACACCGTAGGTAAGAGATGAGAAACTCTGGAAGCTATTGAACAGTGAATTTTCACAGCAGACCAGCACAAACATATTTAGCACAGGGCTTTCTGCCACCATGAAGTGTCAAAAGAAATTTGAGAATGTTCAGCAAACTGCTCTGTGGTTTGCTTGTGCTCCTTTCTTCCCTTTGGTTTCTATTTACTGAATTATGATGTGCTACATGGCAGGAAAAGTATCCTTGCATTGCACCTCAAAGCGTTATCTAAAAGTACTTGAGCAAACAAAGTTTTGCTGACCTTAGTTTTTTACCCATGTAGCCTTATATAAAAAGTCATTCAGAATAGCAACACACAAAAAGTAGTGAATGAATAAAATTTCCATTTAGGTAGCTAATCCCCTGTGGATCAGTGTGTCAGACTATATGGATAGAGGGGTCGTTGACCTATATCTTCAGCTGTGTTCTTCAGGATGATAAACACTACAGGAGAGCCAAAAAACCACGGCATAATTAAACAAAATGCCTCATAACCAGCTGTTTTCTGAAGAGTCAGTACTTAAACGCCATTGAAAGTTCAGCGTCAACCAAAAATTACAGCCCAGTAGTACATAACATATGGGTGCAATTTATTTTCTGGGTTAAGAGAAAAGCTTAAAAACACCTGTGATGACAGGTATCAAATGTTAGCTTTACTATGATATTCATTAAATTTCCCATCATTTCTTTCTCTGTGTTCAGTAATAGTTGCTTTGGATTCATTCCTACCAAACACAGCTATGGGGGAAGTCAATAAAATATCCAAAATACATTAAGTTTGGAACTGCCCTCATATAACTTTTTCTTATTATATCAAAGTGAATAAATGCTGAGACACCAGTCTTGCAAACACACATCTGCATAGATCCAAACCACACACACACAAAAAAAA
>VZRN01004650.1:115056-215105 GCA_013397935.1 Dasyornis broadbenti | reverse complement strand
AAAAAAAAAAAAAAGGTTTCATTTTTCGCCACAGGCATAGCAAAAACCCATATCCTTTAACTATCAAGCAATAGGGTTTGGTTTTGCACTACTGATGTCAGTGGGGATATTGACAGGCAAATAGAAGGAAGGTTATGAAGAACATTCATACAAAATGTAGATGATTACACTCAACCAAAAACACTCTTAGAATGTTGCTAATCAAGCAAGAATGAAAAACACTGGTTTGGAAAGTGAAAAGAAACAATGTAATTTTAAAAATATCCAATCTTGAGCTTTTAAAACAGTGTTGCAAGTATTTGATAGTGTTTGAATTTTTTTTCTTAAAGTATCACAGACAGGTATCTGTGATAAAGGGACACAGCAGTCATGTTTTTGTCAATATCAATATTAAAGACCAGAGAAAATTAAAGACTTCAGTCTTTCTTACCTGGTGTTGGATCTGGCTAACTCTTGTTCACTTTGGAAGCTTTGTTTCTATTTTAGTTCTGTTTTGTTTTCTCCATTTTGAAATTATTCACTGTGTTGTTCCTCACATGTTTAAAGCATGTCTAGACCATTCCCAAACCAGCATTTAATGAAAGCAGGTTATTCCGATTGAAGGACGGTAGCTGCTTCACGCTGTGGTTTGGGGTTTGCCTCTCTGACAGCTGTATTAAGGCATCTATTTTTACCCTTTCATGAGGCCTTAGACATTATCTGGTATGGGACTAAAAATCACAGAGGAGCTCCCTTCTGCAGGTTAAGGAACAGCAAATGGGCAATATCAGAAAAGCTGGAGCAGATGTAGGAGGCATGATTTATTCTGCCTCAGTGCAAGACTACCGCAAAAGAATGCATTTTTTATAATGTGTCACAGGTAGGTTGCAACAACATAAACAAAATACACAGCAGCCATGCCAGCAGTGATCATAAATACATGTTTAGCATAGCAGCTATAACTTCCACATCATCATACAAGAGCAAATTCTTGTCACAATCTTGTAGGTGAAAAAAAAATATGCTCTCTAAAATGTTTCACATGAAAATTCAATGCTCCCATTACCAGAGAGTGCAGTTCTCACAGGACAAATAAGACCGCAGTCTGAAAACTATTTTAATAAATCAAAACTAAATACACTGCTGCCTATATTCTCTTTAAAGGCTTATTTTGACTCTGACTCAGGGTTTTGTAGAGCCAATGTGGCAGTGAACATATGCACACATTCTTGTTTCTTTTTCTGCCTCTTTTTAAATATAATAGAAAACAAGGGGCACTTGGTCACAGCATTTCCCAGTCCCAGAGGATCCTCAAAGCACTTTCTAATTCCTGCTTTTGCTAATAAATGTGACATGGAGAATAACCACGTGTAAAGCCCATCCAATAAAACATGAAGTGGATATAATATGAGTTGAGGTCTATTCCCTTTCCTATCCCTTCTGAAGCCTTGAACTCAGGCCTGTTGAAGAGAATGCAAGTCTTGTTCTTCACAGTTTCTCATTAGTATTCTTAATCAGTAATTATTTGTCATGGAAAGGGAAGTTAAGGAGTTTAAGATTTTCCCACCTGCATGTCTTTATTGTTCCTATATCACTTTCACATCTCACTTCTGTTGAATATACACCTTACTTTTATGAAACTATTTTAAGGAATTTTAGTTCCCTAACCTGGTTGTAATCAAGCAGGAAAACTGCTTTTCTGTTTTCTTCTACTGTCAACACTTTAAATATTAAGCATTTTTTCAAGCTTGTATTTCTGATTGTTCACTTCATCTATTTAGTCCTTCCGTTTTCTCTTGGTATCCAGGGAGTCAGGGCTACTGGCTTCTGAAGTCAGTTCAGATGGTTATCTGCAATTTCTCTTTGCAGTGCTCTTCGAGGTCAAATCCATTACAGCATGTGCTCAGACTGACTTTCCACACTTAACTCTGCCAGGCTTACTGTGACACACTCAGCAGTTCACCTCAGAACCTGTTATCCATAGATACACTAGATGTTAAATTTGATACATAAAAAGAACCTGTTTCCTGTCTCCTCTTCACCTTAAAAAGTCTTGTGAACAGAGTGAAGTTTTTTGAGGGGAAAAAAAATAAACATGGTACCAGAGGCTAATTGGTACCACTACATCCAAAATGAAATACACACACAAATAATACATTCACATAACATACTGTGAAGTCACAGTCAGGAAGTTTAATCACACCTGCCATCCCAAAGAGACGAGAGATTGGCTTTTCTTTCTGTCTTATCATACCAACCAAGAAAGAGATGTACATCAGCAAATAAAGCTCTTTAAATACCTGCAGCTGATTTGTAATGGAAATTACAGAGCTGAGACAACATTTTCTTATGCCTCGCTCTCTCAGGTAAACTAGTAAATATATGGTGGGGTTTTTTATATACAGGAATACATTTAAAATCCATCACAGACATACTGCTGATGAAACAGCCAGTCTCAGGTAGCTGCGGTTTACATTCCAGTCGTAGATTAATACATTAACCTTTTGCATCTGAGGGTAGGGGATTCTTCTTCCTCAGTTTTCAGAGGGATTTTTTGCTAATCTAATTAAGATGGATATGATCATAGTTGCTAGGGAAAAAACACCAATAAGAAAGGAGTGAAGGACTTTCAGTCTTTGGAGTGATGTTAGTATTCTGAATTTGGTTGGCATTTCAGACTCCCCAAATTAACAGTGACCAAGAGGGCAAGATGGCCCTTATAAGCAGACTGAAAATGACTCATCCTCAGTTAAAATGTCCCAATAGTCATCTGTCCTCTCTCTCCAAAACAACAAAAAAAGCCCCAGAAGCTGGAAATCAGGGCAAGGCAGAGACGCTGATGAGACTAACACACTCCATATCAAGGAAGGTTATCTTGCCACGACTGTGACATTTATGTTTAGGAAACAGAACTGGCGATGACTTCCAAGGACAGACATAGGATCACTTATCCTGAAGACATCCTGTCTCACTCTGCTTCTCATAACCCACAAGTGATACAAATTTCGACACCCTCTGGACATTCATCAGCTTCTTCTCCCAGAGCCTGGTGATGCTTTTGGTCTTAAAACAGAGGTTCACTGTCATTGATTCAACAGACACTTTGCTAACAGTAAGGATAGATGGAAAAATTGGACCGTTAGGGTTTAAAGATAAGTTCACTTCTATCTTTTTCATTCATATTGCAAGCTTATCATTCAGAGCTGAGGGGCTCAAATGTGCCTTAGTTGGGCATGCTAAAAGTTTCCACGTTAACTCTGCAGCTACTTTACCAAAAGGCAATAAAAACACCCCAGAATATTTCATGACCACAAAGAGTAAAAAATCAGCTCTAAACGTTAGAAAAGCAAAAAGGAAAATATGTGTCCATATCATCAAAGAACCATGAAGTTCTCCTCTCAACTATTCAGAAAAGTGCCTTTGATTTGCAGTAAAAGGTGCTTTGTATCTCAGAGGTACAGTACAGTAGCTTGATTATTATCATGTAATGTGGCATTTGCTAAGATAACGACTTTTTTTTGTGAACAGTTGAGTCAATAAGCACATGAAATCCCTGCATTTTGTCAGTGTCTGTGTTATTGCTGCCCTTTGGCTGAAGTAATTATACCTTTTTTCTTTTCAGAAAACTTACCCAGTGTTTTCTTTCTCTTTATTTTCTCTTCTGTACTTATATTTAATTCTTCAAGATTTGGCAGTCTGCTTCTTATTGTTTGCACTCCTGTGATGTGTAATGAGCTGCATTAGACTGGTTAATGTGCTTGGTTATCAATACTGTTGGGTAAAATTATCTGAATGAATTAGCCAAAAATATAATATTTCACTTCTCTTTTGAAATTCAGGTGGTATTATTATGCAAAAATACATATTTCACAAGCATATCATACTCAAGTTTCTAAATTAATGTTAGGAAGGAAGATGTCTTACCTGACCCTCAGCAGGTGAAGTATTAGCGAACTAACCATGCTGTCCCTTCTACCTACTTTGGTGTTAGCAGAAGGTCTAAAGGAGGATATAGGTTGGTTGGAATTTCTATAGGATATACACCACAGGATTAAAATATAGAGAGCAGGAGTGGGAAGACTGGTATCTGTTTCCTGGTTTGCCTTATTCTATTTGTGTGGCCCTAAATAAACCTCGCACTGATAAATGGGGGCAGCACTACTGATTTACAACCTCCCTTGTTTTCCCGACTAATGTTTTACACTTTTCTAGGCATTGTGTTTGCAAACTGCATTGAGGTCTCAACTCCAGACTCTAAAAATTAATTTTAAAAAGGTATTTATTTCAGCTCATGAAAGTCCCAACTGAGTAAACTGATTATACATACATGACTGAAGTAAATTAGGTCACTTAAAGTTAGGGACACTCTTAAAGAGTTTACTAATTCAGTGTCTTAACCTCTTAAGAAAACATTGATTCATAGCTTGAGGTAATGGTTATTTTGCTTTTTATTTGGGTACATGCTTATTTATAAAGGTTTTCCTGTCTGAGCAGACCTTATGGCCTTCGCTGTGCTGTGTTTCTGCTCAGTAATCCCAACAGTTTATAAAGATTTTGAAATACGTAATTAAAAACTTTTACATCTAGCAATTGGACCTGTCAAGGGATTGATATGGGAGGAACACAAATCTTTTTGCTGAGAGCTTAATGGCCTGAGTACATCTGCAGTGTTTGAAAGAATCTGTTTAAAAGTCGTTTATGGATCCCACTGTGAATGTGTGGAATGATTGTTTTCTTCCTCATCTTTTGCTTCCAGACACAGATAAGAACACTAAGAAAGGGAAGATGAAAATATTTCAAATAGCATTGAAGGAACAGGATCAGGAAGAACAGAATCCCTTTTATTGGAACACCATGGACAAGGAGACAGCACGGGTAAGCCAGGTTTTTAGCTCTGCTGTTGAAACCACTGTGGAACAAGTTGTTTGCTTCTGATGTTCTAACAGTTCATCAGGCCTGATTAGACACTCATTTGACAAAGGGCTGTGATGCTTATAAGGACAGGAATATCTCCCTGGCTATACTAATGTAAGAAGAGAGAAGGCCAGGAGCAGAAACAAGAAACATACTGCACTATATGGAGGAAAGAGACATCTCAGGTGGGTATGGAAGTCAGAAAAAGATTAAAGGAATTCAGCACTGAACACACAGGTGGGCTGGTTTGTTGTTTCAGATAGATGTGCATTCCTCTTGCACAAGGCACAGCATGTTTACATCTCTCAGCCTGATGCAGCCTGCATGTTTCTCCTGTTCCTCCCAGGTTTAGCCCAAGAGGTGAGCTGAAACTTCAAAATCTTCACAGGCAGGAGTCATGAGGGCTGAATTTGATCTGGACTGCCTTGGACACCAAGGATGGTGGGCTGTACGATGCTATGCCCGTGAGCGAAGAATGGAGTTGGCACATGGAGGTGGGAGAGTACAGGAAGGAGAGTGGCTGTGAGCTCTTCATGTGGAGCAGAACATCTGGAGCAGCTGTGCTGGCACCTAATCCAGGGACTCTGGGGTGCCCAGCAAGCAGATAGCCAGCAGGATGCCAACGCTGCACTGCACAGACCCCCCTGACAATCACCTGATGTTTCCTCATGAGACAAGAAGTTTAACCTTTGCAATATCCATGCTGAAGAGAATGGAAATGGACCCTGAGGTACCTGTAGTTCTGGCTTCCATCTAATGAGAGCTGAGAACTATCTGTGTGGATGCTGTGAACATTGCCAGCACCCACACTGTGCAAATTCCACAGGTAAACAAAAGACCTAAGTTTCTATTAGTCTCAAGCTGTCATCTTTTACAAGCGTAAAAATTCTGTTTTAAAACAATGTTCATTCACCTGTTTTCACAGGCTGCCAAATGGGCACATTGCAAAGAAGAGAGACACTACATGACTTTCCAAATTAAATTCCAGCCATCTGGGAGCAGAGTAATAGCTTTCAGCTTTGCCGACCAGAAGGTTCATAAAGCAGCCAAGGAGTATGACGGGCCTTTCTACCTTCAGGAGCAACAGAATTTTGCTGGTCAACTTTGAATGATCTTTTGCTGCATCGTAATGCACCTGTCAAAAGTTTTAACTAATATTATATTTTCTGAGCACACAGGTATTGACTTTTCTGATAACCTTTACCAACAAAATTATGCACGAAAACTCACCAAACATATGTTAAATATTTTTCAATTATCCAGTCTACTCCCTTTCCTATATGCTACACACTGACGTTTGTTGCATATTTAGCAAAATGCTTTATGGCTGCACAGCAGATTTTGATAAATGCCCAAGTGTCAGCATGAAACACTAGTAAAAAAAGACCTAGTGTGGGGGTTGTCTGTGGGCTGAGGCACAAGATAACAGTGGCTTAACAAGTTATTGTGAATCTGAGACACCCATTTGTGCACACACCTTCCACCGGAGAACAAAGGAGATGGTGAGGAAGAGATCAGCACATAGATATTAAGAGATGCTTGGTAGACATGCAGCAGCTTGCTAAGCTGCCAAAGCATGATTTTGTGTCTGAGCCTGATTGCGTGACTTGTGCTAGGTTAATATGCAGAGGTAGGTTTTCTTTTGCTCATCTGTTTATATGGGTATAAGGTTGTCAGTTATTAAACATCAGCCAGCAGTTCCAAGAGTCCTTTTATCTAGTCTTCATATCACACTACGTGTAGGGACTCCATCTGCAATGATGGCTTTGCTACATTATACATACAGCAAAGCCCATGGTGGCAGATGACCGTCCTTGGCTTAAGGACTGACAATTTTAACAACAGAGGCAGATGCAGCAGGTAGAATTGCCTCACCTAACTTCAACCATTTGAAAAACAGCTTGGAGCCTGAGCTAGTTACCTACACCCCCTTCAAAGAGAAATAGTCTTGTACATGCAGGGGGCATTTTTCTCAGCTGTCTTAGACACTGCTTTTACCTGAGATTAATGTCTCTTCCCCTGGCTTCTGTAAATATAAGAAGAGCCTAGACAATTATCTTGACACCCAGCCTTTGCAGGACTGAGAGTTAGGTAAGATATCTCTACCAACAAAATCATGAAATGGAGACATTACACCCATGCAGCTGACAGAGAGCTGGGGCACAGGGATAACACTGCCAACTGCCTGGGAGATGTGCACTTGTCCCAGACCTGAGCCCAGATCCTTTCAGCAACAAAGCTACAGGTGCTTCTCCTAGTCCTTAGGGTGTGGGAAAAGGCAGCTCCACAGAGCTGCAGCAGCCAGGGCTTCATCTCACTGTGGAGTTTCATCTGCCACTCAGTCCAAAAGTGGAGTCACAAGAGTCCCTGCTGTGCCTGCAGTTCTCTGTAAAGGATTTCCCATTTCACACACCAAATGTGTGGTTGATTTCCCACGAAGCAGAATAATTCATTATGTTTAGTAAACCAGGAGCTCGGATGCATAATGCTAACCACTATTAACCATGGATCAGTTGCTAAAAAACAAGACAGTTGATTTCAAGAAAAGGGAAGAGTAATGAATAACTGCAACATTACCTACAATTAATTGTTGTGGTTGTCAGTTACAAACAATTACAAGGCATTTCTTGGTTTTAATGTCACTGTTGATACTCACTGTTGATGCTAGCTGTGCTGGAAACTCCCCAAGCAGTGTGCTGCCTTGTTCACTGCTTTGTGGACTTGCATTCAGGGAGCCATTTGGCCTGCAAACTTGCTAGATTGTCTGTAAACACGGTGAAAGGAGACAGGTATTGCACGAAACCCGGAGAGTGCACCTGCATGCTAATGAGTTAAATGTCACACCAGGAACGCAAGACCAACACTTCATGCTGCCCTTTAGAAAGAAGGAGATTTACTTCTGTAGCATTTCAAGCAGAAAAATATAGTGTAACTTCTTGTGTCAATACTTAATTTATTTTGTAACAAATAACTAGCATATTACTTGCACTTTCCTTTTAATCCACTGTTGTTCTTTTCGCAGGTTCTCCCCACCCTAGAGGTTCTGTACTGGTCAGATTGGTTACAATATTTGCTATCTGAGGTTTCTGTACGCTTAAAGCTCCATAACAGTGAAGGTGTTTGGACCAAGAAACAGCTTTCATTCTCCTCCAAATACCCCCAAGCTGTTTATTTTGCTATTTTAGTTTTATTTCACCTCAGACTGAAGGGATTCTAGTACCAGTAAAGAACAAACTGAAGACTGATTATTATGCATATAGCTTCTTTTTTCCTTTTTTAAATCTGCATTGCACCTGTGATAAAAATCAACAGTGCCATTAAAATCAGGGCTAAGGCTGCAGTCAAACTTTGATACTTCCAGTACAGTTAGGAATTAAAGCAGCACAGAGCACACAGGACACACATCAGTATAAATGGAGCTGTGGATTACAGCATATGATATTGCAGCTTATTTGCAAGCTGATTTCAGCTTTCTGCAATGCAGATCCAAAAAATCAGAAGAGAAACTTTCTTTTACTCCTACAGTTTGAGGCTGATTCACTTTGACAGTGATTGAGAGTTATCATAAGATGGCTGTTTGAGCATCCATGTAAAATGAGGTGGATTTAGTTTATTTACTTGGTGGGCCTATCCTTCTTCACAGCTGACGAGTGCCTGCAGCACAGAATAACTTCTCATAGATTATACAAACTGGTTCTGATGGGTGAATTTCTAAGCTCTAATTTTTAGTTTTAATAATACTATAAAAGAAAGGGCTATTCTCCTCAAGCTCCATTCATGCATAGTCTCAGAGGACTTCAGTTACGTCTCACCAGCAAATGCCATGCAAGCGTTACTGTGCCTGTCAGATTAGCCTGTCCTACCAAGGCCATACACAAAATGGAGAGGGCAGAGCAGTGAAAAGGAGCTACATAATCTCCCATCCAGCTTTATACTACCATTTTAGTTTAAATAATATATTACTTATGCCCACCCCTATGTGGTGTCTGTCTCCTAATGCAGGTTTCAGAAGGGCACATCCAAGCCAGACCTGTCGGAGGCAGCAGAATCAAGGTATCTGAGCAGGTTTTTTTGTCTGCCCTTCAGTTATCATGTTGTCTCCAGCTCGCCATTTGCCCTCCAGGACCACATCAAGCCATGGATCTCACACAGAAGTGAAGGTTTGTTAGATAGCTAAAGGGCCTTTATCCCAGCCCATTTCCTTGTTTCATAGAGGACAAGACAAGGCACGCAGTGAGAACCCTTGCAGCCCCACAGAAGCAGTAACCCCAAAGTGCAGCCCAGGCAGGGCTGAAGCAGAATGTCCACCAGCTCCTTGCGAGAACCATTTCACAGAACTATTCAGGGTTCCTGCAGCCCCTGTGGGCTGCCCTGCTCTTAAGGCTCTTGTGGGCAAAGGAAGTTCATGACCACTGGTCCCACACCAGCTGTTCCACAAGAAGTAGAGCCTCCAGGACAGATCACTGTGACTTTGCTGTGCAGACACAACTGTGCTGCATCCCTTTCCCTCCTCGCACAACGGGAAGGAATGGTGGGAGGTGTAAATATGAAAGTATTTTTCCTAAATCTTTCCACAGTACCTTCCATATGACTAATCCATGGCACCCCCATCCATCCTATGCTTCCGTGTCACCTGACGCACTTCTCTTCTGGAAAGAGGAAAGAAAGGGGAAAATTCTCCAATATTTCTGAGGTGCAGAGATAACTCGTGGCAGCATATACTCTTTCTGCTAAGTTCAGATTTCATTCAGGAAAGAGAGAATTTCCAGCAAGCAGGGTCCAATTTTGCTCCCATTGCTGTGAGGGAGAAATTGTTGAAGGAAGTAAAACCTCATCCCTGTTCCTGAGAGGGCACTAACCTCCTCTTCAGGAGAAGTTCACAATTATTTACAGGCCCTTTGCAATGCAAACTGTGGTAGGTAAATACACACTGAAGGCTTTTAAGAGTGAACGTTATTGAACCACTGGTCTGGCAACTCAAAGCAGTGATAGTCTGTTGTGTAAATACATGCACAGGGACTGTTCCAGGTCCTCTTTTAGCACTCTCAGCATGCAAAGAGAGTTCTTCAACACCCAGTGTGAGATGATCATTTCCGATTCTTTCATTTAGAGAATTCCCCAAAGGTGGCCCTGGGCCATCTATTTTTTGGAACGGTGTCAGCACTATGCACATTTTGTCTGTAAAGAATGACGCTGTTACCGAATCACAGAAACAAGAAAGCTGTCTAATACACTCAGCCCAGAAGGAGTCAAAACTATTTTTACCAGCCAGAAATAAATCTCATACACAGTAGCTTTATATATCTACTGAAAATACAGACATTGTCTCTGATATGTAATAGCTGTGCAGATGGAGAAATCTCCTTAGTGGTTTTTACTGCTTCTCTGGAAAATGGGGCATGACTGTCCCTCGGCTGGGTTTGCTCACAGGCAGCCTCTGCCTACCTCGTCTCCCTCCCCTTGCACACTGTCGAGGCTGGCAGTGGTCCCAGGAGGCACGTGTCCTGCCGCTTCGCTGCATTACCTAAACAAGCCCTGCTACAAAAGCCCTGCAAGCAGCTGAGAACCTCGATATTTCTCCTCTGTTCTTCTGTTTACCCCCCAAAACCAGACCTAACTAATTAAGCTTTGGGAATAATGCAAACTGCACAGGACTGGGGCTCTAGACAGATCCTGTACTCCTGCCTCCTTCCTGCCTAAAAGGGCAGCCTAATTAATTGGCTATATTGAATCTCTTCCTGGGTGCACGGTGTTGATGCATTAGCTAATAGAAACAGAGGAGAAGCTAGCACTTACAGAAAATGACAATATCAGGAGTAGGCAGGGTGCTCTGTGTTACATGTCACAGCTCATCACAGAGAGCAGTGGTTGATATCTTTATTAGCTCCTAACCTGGTGTACAATTCTGTGTGTGAGCACATGCGTGTGCATCTCCCTGTGCCCTGAGGAAAAGAAGGAAAGACCAGATGTGTAGAAGGTAACTTGAACACCTTAATATAGTTCACAGTATTTCTGTATCCTACCAATTGGAAAACTGTTGTAAAATAGATCCAAGAGAGTTTTAAAATGTTTCACTATACATGGACATCAGTGTGTAAATGGACTTCAAAAGAATTGCATTTTAAGGCTATTTTACTGAAATTCTTTCTTAAATGATGTAAATTTTAGTGTTTGGCTTATAAAAAGCTTTTACAGATTCTGATGGTATAATGAGGTCAAGCTGCAATCTTGCGGGCAAGTACAGTATAAACGAACTAACAAAAACTAATTTCAACTGTTTCCTGTAGAGCATAACTGGTAGAATATATCACCTTCAAATGCAAAAAGAAAATGATCAGGAAAGACTTTATTCATTTAAGACCCACCACAGAGCTAAAGGAAAGGGTACATGCTGTTTTTTCAAAATGTCAGAAATCCGTTTCACAGTGTTAATGATCTCTCAATGCCCACTTCATATTTAATCAGTGAGCTACTAACATTTTCTGTAAAAAATAACCTGTCTTTGAGTTATATCATATTTGTATGTTGTTCAGTTGGGTGAATCAAGTATAAAAGAGACAATTTTTAAAGCCTAAACAATGTGACTACTGAAAGCTAAGCATACACAGAACTATTCAGTGGGGTCAAAGAAAAAGTGAGTATTCACTCTAGGAAGTATCTGTCTGTGCTGTCTGCTCAGCTGTCCTTTTAACCTCTTATATAGCAAAAACCTTCCACATACATATCTGCTCCCATTCTGAATTAGTTTTGTAAGGACCTTGGTCCCAACCTTCACTGATTCCCATAAGAGTCAGTTCTCTCCTTTTCAAAGGTTTTTCCTTCTCTTTTATTAATCTATTTGTTTCTGCAAATGAATTACTGCAAGCCTAGACTAAACCCACACCTGTTTCAGTAGACACTGTGCAAGCCTCTTCTTACAGCTCTGCAGATTTATTTCCATATTGACCTAATTAACATTTCTTCTGTTTAGCTTTTAAGTGCCCATACAGCAAGATGAAGTTAGCTAAATGCTGTGAAGGATCCATATTATTACAGCCAAGACCAGCAAACTTGCTTAACCAGTAACCTCAAGCAGGCACAAATCTCATATTTTGAAATAGAAAGACTTAAGGAATTTATGCTCTGCTTTTTTGAAGCATGTGAATTTGTTTAACAGAAAGCACTTCAAGAATTAGATAAGACAGTCTTATAAAACCAAAAGTTTCTGATAAAATAACATTCTTATTCATACTCTGTTCCCAGAAATGCAGTAGCTCTGATACAGTAAGTTTTAATATCAGTTCATGATGTGCTTTTCCCCCGCCCCCTTCATTTTTTTTTTTCTTTTTAATTTTTGGAACCTGTTTCTAAAGCTTAAGATTTAATCTGTAAATCATTTTTAAACAGAACTGTGGTGGTTGATGCAATATTAGAGACTGCATGGGTTTTAGGATTCTTCTTTTGTTAGATGTTGTCTTAGAGCAGCATCTAGTGGCACACTGGCTCTGCACCCTCCCTCAAAATAATTTGTGATCCAAGAGGTGTTACTTTGATAATTACCTATGACAGGTTTACACACACACACAGAGTCTGTAGGAGACATTATCCCCAGCCATTCTGCGGTACCACTTACACACCTTTACAGACTTTTTATTATTTTCAGAGTGTAATCATTACAAAGCCTGAACTTAGACCCTCTAAGTGCCAAGAGGAACTGTTGAGTGCTCTGCCTTGCTTTAGGCAGCTGCACCCATGTTAAAGCTACTTCTTTTGTCTTAGTCTATCCAGAAGAGTGTTTTCTGTATAAATGTCTTCATTCAAAAAGAAAAATATACATTAACATTCTTTCCTGATACAGCACTCAATTTCTGTATTTGTACAGCTAGGAACAAAAGATTTGTCACCCTGACTGTAGCAGTTAATTGTTACTCGTTTCTGTGGTCTCCTTGATTTCAGCAGGAATCAATCCCATTCAACTGATTTCACATTAAATCAATTTCAATTACGTACTTAGGGAGTTATAGTTGTACCTGAGAGTACTGAAGCAAAATTGCTTCGGTCTCTTTGAGTTGCTTTTCAAATATCCCCAGAACAAAAACCACCCTATATGTTATTCTGGTTTAGTCTATACTCTCTGAAGAAGAAGGAAATTATTATGGTTTTAGACACATTCAAGTACCATTCAGGAACTAAAATCTGAGAGAATGTTATTTAAACAAAATGACTGAAACAGCTCAAAAAATAAATAAACATTTCAAAAGTTAAATTTGCAACAATGATTAAAGCTAGTCCTCTTACAAATGTTTAAAAATGTTTAATTAGTTGAAAGCAGAATGCAAGTAGAACATTTTTGTAGCTAAGTTTTTATGAAAGGTAAAATCAGGAAACTGAGGGGGAACCTCAGGTGAGATCATATTTAAACCTCACATGTGTGTGTGTTTATTTTAGCAGCAATTTTTCAAGTGCCAAAAGATGTTTTTCCCCCTTTATTCTGGTTTAGCAGTTTTTTTCAGTATTTAGTTCCTTCAAAATATAAAACTGAGTGGGATTAAAAGGTAATACTTTGTCTTCCACATCCAATCTACAAACAAAAGCAAGCAATGAAAGAGTAAAAGCTAATTATTTTAAAGTCCTGGGGGAAATGTAACCACAAGCAACTTGATTAACTCACTAGTTACAATGAATACTTTCTCATTAATAAATCAATTAGCTCAAACTACAAAGTGTTTTAATTTAAAAATGTGTGACCAGTCTATTAAAAGACGTTTTATTTCATTAATAAATAAAAATATGCATTTTCTGCAATTAAATAGAGCTCCAATTTAATAAAATTTCTATTTACATTTACAGTAGTTTGACACAAAGAATAAGCAAAAGTATCCAACAATAAACAAAAAAGTCACTTAACATTTTAATAATAAAATACTAAATTAAGGAGTAGCAGTGTGTAGATTTAATGTGTCATTTGCATTTATTTGCAAATCAAGATCTCTATAATTAACAAAAAAACCAAACAAGTATTTCTGAAGAAACTTATTTGAAAGGAAAAAACAACAACAAAAGACTGAAACCAGTAATTAGTTCAATCAAGACCCTTCTGCTCATGACAGAAATTGGATTGAAAACACTTGGTGTATAAATTCTTACCTACACGTGCTATACATACTATTTTTAAGCAACAATATTGCTTTTTTCTTGGTTTTAAAGTTTCTTCATCTCAAACTGAGCCCAACAGACAAATTCTTAACACACATCTATGTGTTTAATGCAAACTAAAGAACCCATAACAAACATCACACCAACTCAATGGCTGAGAAACACTGGACAGTGTCTAAAGAGGAAAAAAAAGGTGAAAAATGTACCACACCTACAGAAACCCTCAAAATAAAGAGAAGGCTGCAGATCTACTCCTCCACCATAGAAAGTCAAGTGACAGGCAGTATGGCAGTATGCTGAGGGAAGGAGAGCTGAGCTCATTGGCTTCACCGGCAAGCCCAGCTTTGATGGCCACTCCTCAGGAATAAACAAGGCATGCTTTCCTTGTAAATTTATCAGAATAGCTAAATAAACAACATTTTCAAACCACAATATATGGCTGAATCCAGCAGAGTTTAAATGGTAAACTCTGGGTCCTCCACATCATTCTGGCACACTACATGATTTCTGTGAAACTTGGAAAAAGATGTCCAGTTCCACTTCATGCACATATTGGGGCACATTTTTAAAGGTTGTCAATAACACTGTCCTGTGATGAAAGGGATATTGATACCACATATATTTAGCCACATGATTTAAACAACTCTTCTTTCTCAAGTCTGGCCAATAGGCAGTGGAGGTAGAAACAGGTTTTTTCCTGAAGGTAATTCAGACTCTGTAAATCAGAGCTCTCTGAAGAGCTTGACAATAGGACTAGTTCGGATAATGAGTTGATCGTATCCGCTGCCTAAGAATGGATTATGTGAACACTTTCTTAATTTTTTTTTATACTGATTCAGCTGCTCATTATGAGCTAATGTACTTGTACAATTTGAAGTGTAAAACTTGGTTAGGTTTGAAACATTTCCTTTTCTTCCTATCTGGACAAAAAAAGTAGGATTTACTTCATATATTTAAATAAGATTCTTTTATAACCCAAAGGCAGTTGAAAGGATTCTGCTGAATCCAAATAGTCTCTCAAGCATGGAAAGCTATGTCATAAAGGTCAGTGTTATAGGAATTAATGGAAGTACAATAACAGAATTTTTATAAGAGAAATTGATCTGAAGCCTCCTGATGATTTCTCTGTAAAGCATTAGGTTGTAGCCCTTTTCAGATATAACTCTATTTAAATACATACTGAGTGTAAGCATCTTTGGAAGCTGAATTATTGGGTCTGACAAATTTGTAGATTATAAGCATATGGATAAAGACAACTTGAGAATATGTAACTACTACAGCTAAGTGCATTTAGAAGTCTCTCTGCCAAGTATTATGTTACAATCCCTTCACCTTTTCAATAACTTATTGAAAAAGGAAAGAATATTTAATCATTTTCAGTGTATCTGAGAGAATTCACTAAATTGCAACCTTAACATTATAAATTTAGTATTGCATTATTCTTCTCAAGATCACTGTAATTAGCTTAGGTTTTTCATCTGTTTTCTTTTTGGTCCTCACAGTCAGTACTACAGGAAAGAGATTTTAAAACGCTGAAGTCCCCTAGATCCTGTGGAAGAAAAATTAACTTCCTTATCTTATCCTGTGTCACAAAATTTAGTAACTCGACAAACCTATTTTCTACGTTTGAACCTAAGCAATAGGCATGTTTTGTTAGAGTTTTGCCAAATGGAATAAATAAATTATAAAAAAGATATATAATTGATTTTAAGATTAGTATTACGACAGTTCTCAGAAGAACTATATTGCATCAAAACCATCCATTATGTAAGAATATTGTTATGTATTTAGTGACAATTAATATGTAACAAAGCATTCTTTTACATGACAAATAGCCCTGATTTACTGAGTTGGTTAAGGCTTAATAGTGGAAGGTATTGACATACTCCCAATGACTTCCAATTACACTTTACATTATGAAAAAACACCTATTAATACTCTTGTAAGCTTTGCATAATGTGGTAAAACACTGTAATTACACATGTTACCTGTTAGGATTTCGTATTTATTCATAATTTTTTTAAAAAGCCACCAAAAAACAAAAGGCATTCTAAACTAAATCGTGCCAAGACCAAACAACTCCCATGGCTGTGGTTACAAGTCATTGTAAGAATAGCTGATCTAAATTTCAGATTTCAATCAGACATGGGAAACAGGGTAGCAGAACTTCTCTTTGACTGAAGGGCTAATGGACAAAAAAAAGAAAAACCTAAAAATTTATAGTATATGAGATACACTTTCTGATGGCTGAATGACTTGCAGAATTAAACTAAGCAGACCTTAAAAATCATAAAGAATTTCTAACTGACTACATTCACAATTTAAAAAAAAAACGATTCCTATGCATGAAACCGAAAATCTGTAAACTTCCAAGTGTGGTCCTATAACTAAAGCAATCAGTCTTTCAAAAGGACTGTTGCTTCATTTGTGCTCTTCAGGAATACCACGAAAATGTCTCTTAGTGTGTCTCCCTCAATCCTTCTCAAAAACACTTTAGCCTTGAGAATACAGTCATACCAGTATGGCATTTTACTCTCATAATTCTCAGAAATGCAAAATCATGTTTGCCTATTGGAAGGACAGAAATAGGCAAAGACAGGAGGGGATCACCTGACACCAGCCAGCAAAAATAAAGAAAGGGAGGACAAGAAATTGCCCAAAAATACCAAAACCAAATAAAAAATCCCAGGTGGTTGTCATGATAAGACAGATGAAGAACAGTGACAAGGATCACTGGGGTGTGTGGGGAGGAGGAGTTAGGTAATTTGTGTTGAAATTTAATTCCCCCAATCCAAAATGAAAAAAAATCCAGAATTATTTATTTCCTATTTGTCTCAAATCCCACCATGTTTCAATCTAGAATAATCTAAAATAAAGTTCAGAAGATTTAGGACAACTTTTCCAAATGCACAGATCTTCACAAGGAAGTGCTTCCAGGGCTGAGGGGTCATCTCAGCTGTGTTCACACACTCGGAAGATCTATAATGTTTGGCCAACAATGTATAGAAAGAGAACTCTGTCTTCCCTCAGACTTCAGTTGTGGAAATAATTGATACACAGGGCATTTTTAGTGCAAAATTTGAGATGCCTTAAAAATATCTAATTTTCAGACAGTAATATATTGCTTCCTCATTGGATCCCCCACAATTACACACCTAAAATCAGGAAGCATTTTTTATATCCTGTTCTACATAGTCCCCCTCAAAGAGGCAATCATGAGCCTGCATCATATCCTACATCTTGAAGTTTAAGCAAGCCCTCACCACAAATTATGGAGTCCTCCTGAACCAAAACTTTACTCATCAATTATCAGGAGAGACATTGCCTTAGGGATCAGTCGTGAGAGAATGACCCAGTTATAACCTTTGCAAAATATGGTCATAAGTTTCTTAACTAAGCGTGGAAATTTTACTGTTATTGACAGGCAGGTGAGGCAATTCTCATGCACTAAGATAAAGTTATAAGTTTATGTCACCATCTGATGGTATTATTTGGAAAAATCTACTAAAATAATATATCAACTAACAGTAAATAGTTATTTACCATGTGATCTAATTTAAAACTGCAGGCTGTATAAAATCTACTGGTTATGCCCAGTAGAGTACATGTATATATAGTCACCTGATGGCTCTTAAATGTAAAGTGTGTTTGCATGCATATGCATACACCAAGTGAGAGAGAGAGAGAGAACCTAGAAAATGTCACAGAACCATTTCTTTATAAAAAGGATGTTTTATTATTTGGCTTGATCTGTTTATTTGTATTGAATAGACTCAGGCAGGCTAGTATTCTGCATTTGTAGAAATCCTAGCAGTGTAAAGTGACATTGAATAAGTCTGAAAGCCATCTACTCAGTTCCTACTCTCATGGCAATGCTTTATAAAATGCTAAGTTTCATCAGCTCCTGAATTGGAAAGATTGATTTGCCTGTCGTGTCGAACAGAGTCTAAAAGAAGTTTAAGGAACAATTGACCCTGAGCAGAGCTGCAGTAGTCTTCTGGGCAGCAAGCAGAAGGCAGCTGAAGATTTTCAAGATAACTCACATTGTCTCAGTTATGAGAAACAGCATCATAGCTCACTGTGGACTGACTCAAGAGGATTTTCATAATTAAGACTAAGAAAAAAGCTTCTTTAAAGCTGTATTTGCATAAATACAGTTAAATCTCCATTTGGATATGCTTGGCAGAAAAAAAAAGTCAATACAGATTTGGGGTAGTATTGTTTTCATTCTTATTTCCACTTTTAAATACAGTTGTTCTAACTTAATTCACACTGGGATTCTTGCTGAATGAAAGAAAAGCAAAAATGAATTGGTGTTGGCATCCCAGGACAGATGTGCATGGTGGCTGTGCATCCATGCCAGCACTTAATGATGCACAGTCACACATCTCAGGCTGCAACACTGGTAGGGGTGAGAGCAGGGAGCCCCTGAGGGATGCAGTTAGGCTGTACAGCACTCAGAAAAGTTAAGCTTCTGCTGTCTGCTTGCACCTTTCTGTCCATGAATATCTATAAATCACAATCCTAGAACAACTTCCTCCTAAAAAAGAAAACCTCCGTTAAATCAGTACCTAAACATGGTGGAAGTTTGAAAGTGTGTATCTGATCACCCACTTTTCAGGCTGTTTCAACTTTTTAATTCCTGGGTAGACAGAGACCCCATCCTATGTATCTGTGCCAAACACGCTCATGTGTCATCCCAGACATTTCCTAAGTCTTTAAAGGCAATTAAGGCTAGGAAGAAAAATCACAGCTCCCAGACAGAGCTCACTCCGCTGTGTGTTATTTATTTCAAGGATCCTGGCTAGGAATCCTTGAAAGAATTACAATTGGATTTTTGTACAATTGGATTAGGGTGAGCTGAAAAATATTTTTTCAGATAGAAATACACAGTTAAACTGAAATTTGGAAACATGTCCACTTCTGAGAGATTTGCATGAGGAGTAAGCTCAAATGGAAATCATATCAGTAAAGCTGAAACTGGTGCACTTAGGTTTGCTCATTATATAACATTTGGTAGATGATACATGCAAATATATAAATATATATAAAAACAGTCATGTCACATGAATTCTGTTTATTTTATGTAGGCTATACATTTATGTAAATCATAGCTCTTTTATTTTAATCACTTAGTAATGTGATATCATTTCAACATATGTCATTCACAAAGCATGCTGATAGTCCTAATCCAATGAACTTTTTCCAAATGAAGGGCTTAATATTCTTTAAACCAGCCGAATTGCCTACAGACTTGAAATCCCAGATTCCAGTGATTTTAGGCCAGGGAGAAAATCAATAGCTAAAGAGATGCCGTTTGATTATTATTGTATTTATTGCATCTCAAAAGGAAGTGAGTTGTTTAGATCTGATGGCTCAGTAAAACAGAGCAAGCTGAGGAGCACTGCCTGAGCTATAAAAAACAGTAGCTCCTGCAGGCCAGGCTCTGCTGCACGTGGGTCATTCTGAAGAACACATTGCCAACTGCAGCTGTTGACTGACACCGCAGGTGTCCATCGCAGCCTGCCTAAAACATTTTAACTGCTCATTAAGTCCATTAAACTCTGGAGGTGAGGTGACAGTCACATGTACACAGCATGAGTAAACTCAACATGCAAGTCACGTGCTTCTATTTTCAGGCCATTATTTCAAATTTGGCTAATGAAGAGCGAGTGTTTTTACATCGATGGATTCCAAGGTTGAGCTGTTTTATAGCATGCAAACCCAATCACCTCAACTGGCTGTGTTCCCACTGGCAAGGCAAAAAGCTGCCCATTAAATTGCTCTATAAAGTGATAGTGTGACTATTGGCAATGTTCAAGTTAAGGTTGTGTCAGCAATAGCCTTTCCCTTACAAACTCACATTTTTCAGGAGTTTTACGCCTTGAGGTAAAATCCAATTGTAATTCTTCAGCCAGTGCCTCAGCTCGGCTGTGACGTTTTTTGCATCCATCATGTTGCACCCATGGTACTTTTTTCTCACTGATTCATTTTCAGTACTAAACAAAAAATACTACAAAATGGGCACACGTAAGGAATCACAGCAAAAAGGAGAGAACAGGGCTTCTGCCATTTTTGCGAAAAAAGAAACGGGAAAGAGGCCTCCAACTCCCTGCCAGCAAAACTTACCTTTTCACCTCAGGGTATTCTCTACCATGCACCAGGTATTCTAAACTAAAACATAGTGGAGGTAAAATCTTCACCCTCGTGCACAGTTACGTAGCGCATTGCTTTCACTCGTGTTTTTACCTCAGGCTACCTGAAACACACAGTACCCTGAGGTGAAACACAGCTATTGTGGTAATCAAGACAAGCCCTAACAGGGATCCCAATCCTGCCAACAGTTAGAGGCAGGTTTATTCTCAAAGAGGCATTAATAGCCTGACATCAGGAGCTGTGCATGCAGAAAACATCACACTCCCTAGACTTGTAACAGCGGCATTCTCCCTTATACCCAGTGTCAGAGATGGCAGACATTGGGCATGCAGAGCATGCAGAGCATGCAGAGCATGCAGAGCAGCCGCCTGTGAAAAGCTTGCTGTGCAAAAGGCACCTGGAAAAGTGCCACTATGGTTTCTTGTTTCAACTTAGATGGTCTTTATCTGGTCTGAGCAGGCCTTGTAATGTTCTTAAGACGGCATTCATTTAGAAGTCAGTGCTGGATTTGATATATAAGGACATTTATATAAGAACAAGTAAACTGGAAAAAAAAAAACAAAAACAAAAACCAAGCCTTAGGTGAAAAGGACTGATGAGAGGAAAGAAAACTCTCTGTCTCTCCCATTGCCTGCCACTTCCCACCTGTCTAACCAGCTTCTCTGCAGCACCCATGGTGCTTCCATGGCTGCCATGCTTCAGCACAAAACTGGCAGGGGCACATATAGGTAAAAAAGCCACACAGGTTTTCTTTGTCACCTTGCACCTATGTCTCAGTTAATCAGTCTGCTGTGCTCCAAAGCGAGTCCTCTGAGCACAGGCTGCTTGTACATTGTGGTGCAGGCACAGTGTACACTGTGTGCTCCCCACAGACACAAACATAAATAGTTATGCAGGCAGGAGGGCAACACAATCAAAGGCATCACTTTGATTCTGAAGTTCTAGTCCTTTCAATAGTTTATAATTTGTCTCTTCAAACACCTTTTTCAAAGTCACCAAAAAAAAAAAAAACACTGGAGAAATTTTTTGTCTGAATGTTTTTATTGAGAAAATGTGATCACTGAACATTTCACATAAGTAATATTTTAAATTTGAAAAGTGTGTTTTTTTTTTTTTAATTCACATCAAAAAAAAAAACAAACCACCATATTTTGCTTTGGGTTGAAATGACTCAAATAAAAGCACTTCATTTCTTATTTGAAGCTGAGGCTTGGCATCAACATACAGTTTCATACAGTCAAGTTCTACCACGGTGTATATATTGGTGCAGGTCTCCGTTTCTCTTGTTAAAACCTTTTCATCTTCTACAAATAAATGTTTCTGAAGCAAAGACTTGAAATTCTGGCCCAGTGAGTGTAAAGAAATTATTCAGAGAGAAACAAGTCCAACAGACAAGAAAGAGACTGAATCTGTAGCTGAGAGGTTTGCGCTGAGAAGGAATTGAAAAGAAGAAAGCAGAGCCCAAGCAGATCAGTTCAGCACTTTTCTGCACAGACTGTTGCTGAACTTTGACAGCACAGTTAGCATTGCCCACTATGAGAAGAAGGACACCCTGAAGCCACTTATAAATTAAAGACTTGACCCTTCCAGCACGTATTCTTGTATGCTGTATATACCAGTTGCCTTCAGTCCTCAAGAGCTACAGTGGCATTCTTTGCTGTTCTGAAAGATGTTATGCAGTGTTGTTTCCTGCTTTAATTACTTCAGTTATTTAAGGGTAGCATCAGCAATATTCAAGACATGTTTAAATAAGAATTCTTGTGAACAGGACGAAGTATTTAATGGGAATGCTATCAGCACAGCAAACAAATACCCTGACCTTGAAAATTTTCAAAGCCGATGGATACAAGACTGAATACAAATATTTGTTTAGTTGAAAATTTGCTGCACTTGGCTTTATCATTCTGAGTTACCCACATTTCAATTTTCCTAAATATGCTCAGAAACCGTGGTTTGTGACAGAAAGGAGACGAGTGGATATTGTCGCCATGGAAACAAAAATATTTTTCTTCTGCTCCAAAAATGTTGTCTATTAGGGACCAGAGAGGGGAAAAAATAATATGTGTATATAATTAATTTTACTCTCTGTCATGATTTCCAAAGATTTTTTCCGTTATTTTTCAAAAACAGAGATACTTAACCACAGTATGATTTTTTGCAGGCAATGGGGTAGCCCTGTACTAATGCAGTGAAGCAAAGGTGCATTTCTCCTTGCTATCCCCATGCTTCAGTAGGAATTTTATTTCCTCACTTGCTGTTCTATTGGATAGGACATTCAGACAGGATTTAGATCTGCATTTTATATTTGGGATTTGGAGCTATTTCCTCTTGATGTATTGCTGTTAACAGGCCAAATAAAAATGAGAGATATTTTTTATAAGTTGACAGTCTGTTAAAATGAGGATGATCATTGTTTATTCCATAAAAGCTTTTGTCTGCTTATTCCTTCTCAGACTGAGCTCCTTCTTTTGTTCTACATACAGATGGACCCTGGACTTTAATCCCAGTGGTAAAGCTCTAATTTTCTGCAAAACTGCTGTGAGTTCTGGCATACAACAAGATAACAGTTTTGCCCTCAGTCTGGACACAACTACAATCCCTCTCATATACTTCAACATGCAAAAAACATTTAAGCACCATCTTTACTTAGATGCCATTTTGGTCAGCTTGATTTTTGTGCAAAAGAAAAGGGGTTTTGTTTGCTTTGATTTTTTAATTAACAAATACACGTATTCCTATGAAACTTTCAACTTTGTCCTCACATTCATGTTAAATATGCACTTCTTTGGATGGGGAAGAACACTGGAGTGCTCAAATATCTTCTACTGTTTCAGTTCCCTTTGTTTTGTAAGTAGTAGATATTTTGTACTCCTTGTCTTTCAAGAGTATATTGCAGGTAATTATGTGATTTCTTATTAGCTTTTTGTTGATTTGAGCTTATTTGGTGCAGTTACTTGTGATTCTGCAACACACGCTCCATCATCTCTTTGATCTTTTCCTAATTAATTGAAGAGTCTGATCAACCACTTCCAACTAGTTTTTAAGTACCCTCAATTATTTTTCGTTTGGGAATTGATTTAGAGTTGAAACATGTCTCAAACTAATTGTAAGACATAATAGCACAAAACTGTATGAATTAAAAATAGTAATGTGTACTTAACATCTATCCTAGATACCAATATTTATACACACACTCAGGATGCTACGATGGACTGAAATGAAAAGACAACAACCATGCAGTTTATCCAAAGCTTGTATTTCCCTTGTAAAATTTAAAACAACATGAGGAATATATCCCATTCAGACTAGTTGTTCAGCATCTTCTTCAACAACAGGACTTTCTAGATGACCCTTATGCCAGCAAAGGTTGTGGTTCTAGCTGGTATTACTCAATACACATTCAGTGTGAGGTATTTCTCCAAATGTTCTGACTTCAGTTTCCATTAAAAAAACAAAAAAAAAAAGTACCACATATTTGTAATTTCTCCTGTTTGATGCTAAAATGATGCATTATAAACTTGTCAAGTTATGGAAATAAGCACCATTTTATATTCTGGCAGACCATATATTTTCACAGGAAGAAAAAGGGCTTGGAAACACTAGCTTTGTTTGAACATTAAGTGGAGTAATTTTTAAGTACTTTCCATCCTTGAAGTTTATCCCCCTCGTAGTATCAAAAATCCAGCTATATAAGCATCAGAAAACAACAACAGAGGGTGGAAGGGAAGAAAGGGATGGAAGGAATCCATGTGTGACTTTTGGAGGTTTTAAGACCTACTTAGAATGTTGTACCTTGATCAATGATTAAAAGTCTCTATCTTTTAAAACGTATTGAACTGTCATTTTTATGTGGACAGTTATTACCATAGCAGAAATTCAACCTCTCACTGAGAAAAAGGTTCATCATAAGGATGGGGAAACCATTCAAACAGTAAAACCAATGCAGATGCAAACCGTCTGCCAACTCCTTGAAATAGACTGACAATCAGAAATGTAAACCCATCGGGTCTGCATTTAACAAAATAACAGGTGTTGGCAGATGTTCAGCCGGCACTGTCACTGCAGGTAATCATCAGTCTGGGAGGACAGGTGCTCTTTTAAAATTGGGCACTTAAAAAAAATTCAAAAGAAAACACTCAAATATTGATGCGCCCAAAAATTTTTTTCTTGCTTGCGAATAAGAGTTGTACCTCTTTCTCAAGTCTTTCATTCTTTCTTCTTTGTGTGTGACTTCTTCCTTGCTCTGACTGAAAACATAGAAAGGTCATGAAACAATATGGGACTAGAATAACATGTGTGTGTATATATATATATTAATTATATAGATCCATCAGTTAGCAGGTTAATTTTTAGATGCTATTTTGAATACATCTTTCCTTTTTTCTTTATTTTTTGGTTCAGGATCTTCAGGAGGTTTTCAGCTTATACATTTACACATAGCAGAGACACTGCAAGTGGAAAATGCAACTTTGATTCTTCTCTATTTGGTGCAGTTCTGACCACATACCAAGAGGCTTCATTTTGATGCGGTGAGGAGGGGCAGGAGTGAAATGAAGAGCAAACATGCTTTACAATGGAGAAAGCCACAATTATTTCTGGTCCACATCTCTGAACATCATCCTCCAGGAAGGCTGAAAGATGAGTGTAGGAAGCCTGGAAGCTCTGGATCGTTGGAGGGGCAATGACAAGCACATACTGCGTGAGGGAAAGACAGGATTTTATACCTTTTTTTTTTTTTTCCAATTTCTGCCTTGTTCTGTACTTTGCAGCAGCAGAGAGGGTTTCCTGCAGACAGTTCATTGAAAAGCCTGCGATGATTTGCCATAACTGTCTTAGTCTCCAAAAATTCAAACTGTAAATTAGACAGAAAGTGGAATGTAACTAAGGCATCAAGCTTCTGTGGGCCTGTGTTGGCAGGCACATTAAAGCAGCTGGGTCTCACATTGTAGAAAGGGATCTTTGGTGTTTTCATACTGCACAAAGCTGCATCAGTGAGTCGTCTAGAGCAGTCTAAGGCCATTTTGAGCCTGCTCACACAGGGGAGGTTCCTGAGTGCCTGGAGATGAACTGATGCATCAGCCTGGTGTCTGGCATAGGCAGGGCACTTAGCCCAGGTGGTAACTCTGCCAGGAGGATTGCTGTTACCAGAGCTTACCTTTGTTAAGCTGAAATTGAAATTTCATAGCATTATTAACTTGTCTAGAAACACTTTGCAGAGAAACATACAAGATCTCACAATGCCTGCCTCCTAGCCATGACCACACTGGCTCCAGGGAAGCTGTAAAAACAGGGAAAGTTACTCAGGTGAGGAAGGAGCTGGTGATGCAAACCATGTGCATGTGTCAAGGTTTGAGCCTGGCCAAATGCCAGGTACCCCCAAATTAACACACCCACACCCAGGGCTCATGAGTTGAGATAAGGAAACCGGGGAGAAGATGCACTTAGAATAGGCAAAACAGGACTAACTCACGTTGCAAAGTGATCTAATTTATTACTAACAGAGTCAGAGGAGTAAATGAGAAGTAAAATAAACCCTTCAAGGCCATCGTTTCTCTGCTCACCCCCCTCCCTCCTTCCCAGCAGCTGCACAAGGGAACAAGGCATGGGGGGGTTAGGTCAGTTCATCACCCAGATCTTCTTCCCCTGCCCGGGGAGAGGCTCTTTTCCTCTGCATAGCCATGGGTCTCACCGTTGGCAGCCCGCCCGACACTGCTGCAGTGACGCTGGTCCCCACACAGGCAAGCAGTCTCCCCAAAACTGCTACGGCGTGGGGTCCATCTTCCACGGGGTACAGACCTCTGAGCCGGGCCGTTTCCATCTCGGGAGCAAGGCTTCTTCTCTTTACCGGACTTCTGCTGGACTTCTCTCTCTCTCTCTCTCTCTCAGGCACCCACCCACTCCATGTGGGGCACTCAGTTCAGTCTCAGGGTGCAAGTCAAGGCCTGTTTCTCCACTAGGACTCCCTCTGGACCACGGCCATTTTCAGAGTATCCACTTGCTTCGGCATGGACAAGTGGATCTCAGCATTTCCCGTGGGCCCCCATGGGCTGCAGGGGCACCCCCTGCTTCACCATGGGCCTCACCACGGCCTGCAGAGGCTGCAGAGGTCCAGCACCTGGAGCTTCCCTTCCCCCTCCTTCTCCACTGACCTTGGTCTCTCCATGTTGTTTTCCTTCACATACTCTCACCTACTCCTCCTCCTCTGGCTAAGGAAAAGTGCGTGCACCCACTGTTTTGATTTTGTCTTAAATATGTTTTTCACAGAGGTGTAACCAACATCTCTAATTGGCCCAGCCTTGGCCAGCAACATGTCCATCATCTCTGAGCTGGACATGGTGAAGGCTTCGAGAAGCTTCACCGAGAAGCCATCTTTGTGGGGCCCCCCCACTAGAAAAACCTGGGCCAAGCTAAACCACGACAGCATGCTTTGTTTCTGTGTTTATTTTAAACACCTTCTACTCTTACTTTAGAGAAGAGCAGGGATTGCATATGGTTTTATTCACAGGGACAATATTAGTCTATGGGAAAGCACTGCAGACTGAAAACTACATTAGGCTGTAGAAACTTCTGAGCTAACGTTAAATAGGCAACTTGGGTATCAGAAGCAGCTGGTGTGGCCACCCAGAGCTTAGTGCAGCCTAATTTAATCTGTTTAATTGTGTGTATCTGGCACAAAAAGCAAAGTTGGATTTTATCAGATATGTCTAAATGTTTCGTAATAACCTATGCTTTCATCAGTGTTTTCTCTATGCCTCGTCCTTTGTGAGAAGTACTTAGCACTCATACAGAATTTCAGAGAGAGGGCTGACAGCAGCTGAGAAGTAATCCTTTAGAGCAGTGACACAGATATCATTCATGTTACATGTGCAGGTCCAAATGCCACACATTCATGACAGAATTGGCTCATACTGAGATACAAGACAGGAAAAAATCAGTCTAATTTTCGTACTTTAAAGAATAAAAGGAAAACTGTCCACCTTATCAACAATTGCATCTGTTTCACCATGCTCTACACAGAAAAGGTGAGCCTGCTTTGCTTACTGGGCTTGCCCCTCACTGCTTGCCCACCGTGGCTGTAACCAGACTGGCTCCTCACACCCAAACACATGCATACTGCCTGCAGGAGCCGTGTTCTCAGCTGTATTATTTGTGGAAAGGAGCTGGTGGCAAACAGCTACAGAGAGCAGAGTGGCAGTGAACTAATCCCCCAAAGTGGCAGTGATGACACACGGGGTGTTTTCCTGCGAGCTGTTGGCAGGCAGTGCTGGGAGCCAGGCACTGTTGCCTGCCCCAAGGCCTGCACACTCTCCTCCTGCATGCAGAGGAAATCTAGAGAGAGGGATGCATTGCCCAGAGCAGCTCTGTATGCTCCATCCCTGGAAGTGTACCCAGCCAACTTGGACAGAACTTCAAGCAAGCTGGCCCCATGCAAAGTATCCCTGCCCAAGATGAACATGCCAAGGGGGTTGGAACTAGATGATCTCTAAGGTCTCTTCCAACACAAATCATTCTGTGGTTCTATCATTCTGTGTTGCTCCTCCCACCCACCATTCCACCCACCATTCCCATCTCTTCCCCTGGCTCAGAGGCCACAGCACCTGGGACTCAGAACCAGTCCCTCTGTAACCTCAGCCCTGGAGCGGAGGGCACTGCAGACAAAGAGCAGGAACTGTAGCAGTGGCCATGATGAGGGCAGGGAGCCCTCCCTTCTTGCAGCTAACATGTGCCACTGGCAATGATGTATTTGCTGTGCCTCCTCATCCTGCTGGCCATGTGTGGGCCTGTGCAGGGCACATAGGACACTTGCAGATAACAGGCCCCAGACTCTGGAAGGGAGCTTGGCTGATATTTAGGGAGTTCCCTGGATGCTCCCTGCTTGTTTCCCCTGGCCACACGACATGGACAAGCTGCAGTTCTCTGCCGGGACCCAAGTGCTGGAGTGGATGGATGCACACCCCACAGGCTTCCCTAGCCCTGCTGTCCATGCAATGCCTGGTGTGGAGGGCAGACACCTGACCTTGAGCCTGAACAGCAGCAAGCCATCAAGCAGGGCAGAGATAAATTTCTGCATACAGAGGGACCTGTGGGCTCCAGTCCATGGCTGATGAGCATGGCCCCAAGGCTTCTGACCATGGTGTGACACACGTTGTGGGTGGCACAGGTGCCCAACCATGGGGCCTTGCCCTGGCTCATCAGCATCCCTGGCAGCCAGATAAGCAGCATAGGTGCAGAGGGTCCTTCATTAACACACAGTGGGTCCTCACAGCAGCCCACCGCTTCATCAAGTCCAGGTAAGGAGGACCAGAAAATGGGGACATCTCAACATGAGCAGGTGCCCTCTTGGCAGCACCATGTGCCATTCCCCTCCCTTCTTCTTATGGCACACCCAGTGTCTGGGAACTGCAGAGTTCATATGAGAGACTGCTCAGGAGAAGGCTGGGCTTGAGCCACTGCTTCCTAGCAGCCTCCAGCCAACATTCCTGGAGATTCTGCCTTGTGAAGCGGAAGGCAGGGAACTGCTGACCTGCCACTGATCATGAGTCTGGCCCCTCTCATCCCTTTCTCCATCTGCCTTCCAGGAACATTGGCATATGGCATGTGGTGGTTGGGGTCACCCAGCTGACTAAGCTGGTCCCTGTGGCAGATTGAGCAGCTTCTGGTTCTCCATCAGTACAGTGCTGTCCATCAGAGGAATGACACTACCTTGCTGGAATGGGAGCAGCCTGTGCAGTGCAGCCCCTACTTAGAGCTGGCCTGTGTGCCTGGCTCCACACCGACAACACCTTCTGTGCCACTGGCTGGCGTTCCAGCACAGAGAGAGGTGAGTTCCTAAAGAGGATTTGCATCCTGAGGGCAAGCTCGGTGCACTGGGGAGAGAAGTTTGTCTTTCCCCACAACAGAAACCAAACAGTCAGACTGTGGGATGTATGGCTCTGGAGAGATGGACTTGGCCCTCTCCCCAATGCCAGACAGAAGGGACACAGCAGCACATCTCCAGAGGCAAAGCCAAGTCCTAGGAAAAGGGATCACCCTCAGACAGGTGAGAACTGACAACAACCTGCTGGGTGCTTGTTCCTTTCTGTGCTCACAGCTCAAAGGCCAAGTGATGTCCTGCGGTATGCCAAGATCCACCTCATCGATGTCCAGCTCTGAACAGCAGCTGCTGATAATGCTGGGGACATCCACACTCACAACTTGTGTGCTGGCTTCCCAGAGGGAAACATCAACATCTGCTAGGTAGGAGCATGCTACAAGTCACTCAACACCCAGCAGCACAGGCAGCCCTGTCACCATCCCACAAGTCAACACAGAACGGGAGAGAAAATCCTGTGTCCCAGGTTTCCTGCAAGAGAATCTCAGACATCTTATTATCAGAGAATGGTGTGGAGGATGTCATGTAGGAGGAACATATTCCTGTCATGAGAGCAGGAACATCCTTTTCTATCTACATCTTCCAATTGCTGCACACCCCTGGACGTGCATGCTGGATGTCACTGCCCTTGACAATGCAGGCCCACAAGCACAGAAGCACAAGCACAGAACTCAGACAGCAAGGACATGAAGCCTGCCAGAGGCTGTGTCTGACATGGCCAGCATGGACTGTGCTGCGTTTCAGCTGTGTTTCACTGTACTTTGTGCAGGAAGGGTGACCCTTCTTGGCTATGCTTGGCTTACTTGCCTTGCACCGCACCCCTTGCCTGTTGTGGCTGTGAGCAGATGGGCTCCTCCACAGCCAAACACGCACATGCTGCTTGCAGGAGTCATGTTCTCAGGTGGATGGTTTTGGGAAGGAGCTGGTGGGAAAAGCAATATCACTGACAGTTGCAAAGGGAGTGAGAATCTGTGGGAGTTCAGGGTAAAATTGCCTTCATCTTATCAAGATGCTGAAGGCATGCAAGGTTGAGTAGCTTGAGATAATTATCAGGTCTGTAACTTTACTACAGGGACTGTGCCAGTACTGCTCCTGGGTGCCTACAGCCAGCCAGCTGTGTGTCTAACAGCATCTTCACCTGTTAGAAAGATAGCACCCTGCATCTTCCCAAAGTCTCATTTGAGGCTTTGCACACAGGTTCCCTGTGAGTTCCAGGGAGGAACTGAGGTTGGAGGGGAGCTGCTGGCACACTGGGAACAAACACTTCAGAGGAAGCAGAAGGTACATTGTATTTTCTACATGAATATACCTGGTGTCAAAAAAAGGCTTTATACCTTTCCCTATTATCTATCACCAATAAAAAGTTAATGGAGCTTTGTCCTTTATTTACATCTGCCAGCCTCCTTTCTCTGTCTAGAAGCTCCCATTTACACTGAAAACATAGGGGCATATATCTGGAACCACCCTGCCCAGAAATTAAGGAGCAAGTAAAATATATCAAAGAGAGAATGAAGCAGGAGAGGATCTCTGCTCAGCCTTCTCTGGAAAGAAGAATCAGGTATATTTCAGGAGACAGAAAAAATCTGGAATAAATCATTGAGCTAATTCCTAAGATGTAGGTCCAAGCACAGAAAAAATATGGTGATTATAATCAAAAAGAGCAGAAAAACATAGAAAATCCTTAAATATATGTGTTAGCCAAAGAAAATGTGGACAGAAAACCCTATGGATATCCATGACTAAAATCCAGTTTATATGGGACCTCTTTGAGATCAGCCTGTAAAGCCAATAGCTGTGTTATATCCCCTGCAGGACCATCTGGAAACAAATCTGAGAAAAGACTGAACATGCGCAAAACAGCAAAAAGCCTTCCTAACCTCCTTCCTAGTTCCTCCATTTGATCATTTTATTACAACTCCTCTTTTCTGCTAATACACAACTTAATCTCGACACAGAAATCCTTCATTTGCTACTGCAAATTGCAGAGTACTAATAGTTGAAGAGACCATGTTATTCCATCTCTAATTACTATGTAATTTGCAGCATTACAAGAAGATTGTAGTGTAAAAGGCAGAAATGAGTGTCTTGTGGCTATTCTGTAGTAACATGGAATTTACCATGTAGAGTCTTGGTCAAATTCTAGCCTAAAATTATACAGCATTTTATATAGCAGCTTGTCTGCACCCAGTAGCATAAAGAAGAAACAGATAGCAAGGACTGAAACAGGTATATTGAATCATGGGCTTCTCGAAAACTCTTCTCTAGTGCTTTCTGGTAAATTTCTAATACTTTTGAAACTATTTGTTACATTTTGCATATTTTAAAAATAATCACGTAATGTCTGAAGATTTAGAGGGGATTGACCTAGATGGGCCTCAGCCTCCTTCTGTTCTAAAGTTTCTTAAAAGGATAATAGTGCTATTCTGAGAGCCAGAAAATGTATCGGTCTCATTCCCTGTGAAGAAAAATGCCTGAACTAAGTATCTTGTCTACTTTTATTTCCTTGTTTTCTCAATACATCTTATCAGGAAGACTGCTTCAAAACAGGTATTGTAAATTCTGTGGATGCCAAAATAAAATACTCAGGGTCCATAGTTCACTCTCAGAAGATGAAAGAGCCCAGAGAATGGAGAGTCCATGCTGCGTTTTCAATAGGCACCTCAGGAACAAAAGCAGCTCCATTCTGAAACGTGACAACCCTGCCCACGCACTCTGGATTTATGATTTTGTTTGCACAGTGAAATTTACTGATCTTGAATATCTGAAATCCTCAGCTCACCTTAAGGAACTCAATAGACCCAAATACCACAAAGGCAGCAAGCAAAATTGTCGGAGAAGACACAGACATTCAGAAGGGATGAAGGAGAAGTCATGAAATAGGAGAAAAACATTCAGTAGGGAGCAGATGTGGGATGGCAAACAACAGGGGGCCATTCTTCACCCTGCACTGAATTTATCGGCATCACTTTCACTGGTTTCTTCCCCCAGCACAGGTGGGACCTTGGGCTTAGAAGTGATATCTGAATCTCCCCGAGGGCACATGACATCGCCATGCATCTCAAACTGCAGATAAGGCAGCATGCTGCAACCACAGAAGCAACCTCTACCATTACTTTTCCAGTAGAGGGGGAGAGTTAAGTATAAATAGTAAGCTAGGATTTGTGGTAGAATTATAAAGAGCTTCATGTGGTTTATGACCACACTTTAAATGTTACTGTCTCACCATAAACTCTTGCAAAGGCTTGTCTTAAAAAAAAAAAAAAAAAAAAAAAAAAAAAAAAAAAAAAAAAATTTTACAAAAAAAATTTTACTAAAATTTTAAAACAATGAAAAAAAAACAACAAACCAAACAGATTTGTCAAAAAAAATCTTACTATAATTTTAGAGCAATGTAAAACAGTATTGATACACTGCAATGCACTGTCCCAGGACATTACAACGCATCTTGAAAGGGGAATGAGTACCACTGTTTCCACTTTTAAAAACAGCCTAGTATTTTCCCTCATACATAAATCCTGGAATGAGAGACAAATAGACAAATAAACAGCCAAATGGTAGTTTTCTGTTTTACTCAAAGATATTAAAGTCAGTTGAAACAATACAAGGCTTTCTACCCTATTTCCTCCACCTCGAAAAAAACCCATATATATAGCCCAGCACTAAATTAGTCAGTCTTCCAACAGCCTGGTGATCTGAAGCTAGGTGAACACAGTAAGTAAGGATTATCAGACATGTGTTTCAGTTTCATGCTCTCCCTCAATTGCCTGTTAGTGATTTCTCTGCAACCAGCAGACTGTATTCAGATTCTCACAGTTTTTTATGGCATACATCTTTCCTCTTTGTGAGCTTAAATATGAGATGGTATCTCCCAGAGAGCTAGGTACTTGCAGGACTGTACACAGAGGGTTTGCCACATCGGGCCATAACAGGTAGACAGAAATGAATGACGCATCTGCCATCTTCCGTTCCAGAACCTTTCCAGGAGAACAGGGGCAAGCTGTTTTCCAGACAGATGCCCTGCTGTAATAAATACACTGTGGTATCTGTCTGCTCTTAGCAGATGTTGCCATGGTTAGAGGAAAAGCAGGATGTCCCAGCTCCCAGGTACCTGCAGCTGTGCTGAATTGTCAGGACAACTGTAGCCTCTCCTAATATGCATCTGTAAAGAGCTGAATTCATTTCCCAGAGTGATGGTGGGAGAGGTACCATCTAACTGAGACTTTGGTCGAGACTTTTGCTTTCATTCAGCACTAGGTATTTTTCATCCCTAATGTTCTTCCTGCTACTCAGACAAGATACTAAATGCCAAGTTGTTGCCAGATAAAGAACTATTTGCTCAGCTAGTGGAAAAATACAATGCTAATTCTGCAAAACCTCCAGCCTATGGAATGATATGCTCATTCTGCAAAACTACGTTGAACATTAACAAAAAAGAGGACACAAAATAATGAACTAGACTAGTACTGTCAACTCAGCTCCAAATTTTGGAAGAAACACCAAGTTCAAGTGGTCAGGTAGAACTTTAGGGTTGACGACCACTAAGGACCGCCAGATGGACCCTCGAGACAAGAGTTTTCAGTTTCTTGTAGGTTTAATTGGTGTCTCAAGTATACCTAAGGGTGTTTTATAGCATAAACAAATGAGGAAGTTCTTTGGGGGTAAGACACCAGGGAAGCAGGGAGCCCTTCTGTGCTCCAGAAGGGACATGATTCATCCTAGTGCTGCATTTGGGACCATATCCATCTCACCTGAGAGCCAATGTACAAGTCACAGCCACTTGTACCAGCTCAGGAAGATGAGTCCTACACATTCACATCATGCATGTGCTACCACACCCTTGGGCTCAAACTCCCTCGGTGAAGAAATCCAGATGAGGTTCAGGAGAGAGTTCTTTCTGGGGACTGGTTTCTATACATTATTGCACCTGACTGCACCTCATGCTGCTGCCCAGTTCCGTTTGATCCTGGACACAAACTTCCCCAGTCTGCTTATACCATGCTTGAGGCTACACAACATATTTCTGGGAAATCACAATTAAAAACAATATGTTTTTGCAATGCTGCAACACAGCCTCCTCAGTACTTACTTGCAACTGAAAAAAACAAAACCCCACTAATCATTACTAACAATTATTAATGAGTAATTAATTTTATTAATTATAGTTAATGATTACTACTACAACATCTCAAAGCCTAGAGGGCTGCATAACCAGAATCCCAATGCTAAGGTAGTACTGAGAAAACTCATATATTGTAGAGAATAATTTTGGCCAACATGAACATAAACCTTTCAGTATCACTTGGCATGAGAGGGGTCCTTAGGATTGATGCCATCAGTACAACCACACTTACAAAATACACATGACCACAGTCTTCACTTTGTGTTTTTCTTTGTGTTTTTCTTTGTGTTGTTTTCCATGAATACGCACTACCTCAGAGAGATGGACTAGCCTGACAGTGATGCAATATCAATCCTAGTGTTCAGCTCAGCTGGAGATGAAATTATACCATATTACTACTTACTTACATGGAGACTTTCTGACATCATTTCCCATAAGCAACTCAGCTGTGCAGCCACATTTCAGGCTGGACCTGGTTACAGTTTGGTTTTGATATGAAAAGAAGTAGCTAGCAACAGACAATTTAGAGGGCAATGTTTCCTCCAGGCAATTTTATGGCAACACCATGAAATGAGGGACTGGGGGAAGGAAGGGTAGGTGCCTCTTCAGGGACTACCAGACTGCCAGCAGCCTGGTTTTCATACTGTGTAACCCCTGCACTGTATCTCTGCAGCCACATTGTTCAATGGGGAAAGCTGAAAGAAGCTCTTGAGATAGACCAAACATAAAAAAATAAATGTCCTGTGTGCAAATAAATGTAAAGCAGGCTGAAGGCTCAAAGGGATAACCCGAGGTCAAATTAGCAAAATTTTGAAGGTCATTTAATTTCATTAACTCATATGCTGCAACTTCAAGTAATTTTTAAGCGTGTTTTTCCTATAAAATGTATGTTTTCATTAAACACATCATTACTTTTATGGCCTCTGCAATCAATCTCCCTTTTTTTCCTTTTTAAACATGAGAAACCAATCAGACATAGACACAAACATTTATATTGATGAGTTTCTTTCTAAGTGTGTGTGATAGCTTAGAGGCAAGACAATGAGCTATCATTTCATGACATATAATAAAAGAGATGGTTTTGACTAGCAGAGAAACACACTTCAGAAAACAAGGCTTGTCACCGGAGGAGTACAACCATGGAAGACAGAAGAATACAAAACTACTTTTCTTACTCATATGTTTCTTTTTTTTAGTACATATTGTTTACAGTATACGGCTGAGTACCCTCTACTGCTTCTCTTTTTCCATAGTACTTACACAAAATACACAGCCTTGTACACAATGCACAGACCCAACATTTAAATTCCTCTCTTTGTTTCTGCACAAAATCATGAAACACACTATTATTTTGTCTTTAACTCTGTCATCACCATTTCATCAAACTTCTTCTAGTGCCAACATTCTAAGGATGTTATACAAAGAAATGCAATCAGAAAAGTGCTCAGTATCAATGTAAGAAGCCATTTACCCCTAGCCTTACTCTGTGAAATAGAAACATAAATTTTGGTCAACCATCAAAAAGTTCGATTTATGCTATAGAAGGAGTAAGGATATTTCCCACATAACAGGAGGACTCTTTCCTGTTCAGATCTGTAGCGTATCCTACATTATCAGAGAGCCCAGATGTTTGGAATATTCTGGGAAATGAGGATAAAGGTGGAAATTGCGGGTTCAAGGGAAGCTCTGAATATTACTGTGTAGCAACAGCTCAGGGTCTCTCATGTCCAGCAGAATTTATCAGCAGCAACCCAGTTCTGGCTGATTTCTTCTTCTTATGCTGACAGTCTCTGTAGTTTACTTACTGAAAGTGTTTCCAGGATGGTAAAGCATGGGAATGATTCATCAGCCTGTGCACTCTCCAGGCGAGCTTGCTTGGCACAGACAGGCACTGGCTTGGCAGGTGGGGAAGGGCTGCTGCCAGAGCCTGCTGTCACATCAGGAACTCACCAGTCACCTGTGGCACAACGAGCTCCGCCAGCCCTGTGCCCAGCACAGCCATGCTCGTGCAGCACCGCACCCGAGTTTAACACAGAAACCCCTCAGCTACAGGTGGCTCTGCGCACATGTTGTCCCGTGTGTGATACAGTAAATCCACCAATAAAATAAATCCTGTATGGAAAATTGCGTTGACTGTATTTGTAATGAAAAGTGGAGATCAGCTGCTTGTAATGTAAACATTTAATAAAAGCTGCAGCCAATAAAAAAACCCCTATGCCAAGTACAATTATGTGAGGGTAGTGCATGCATATATGATTTTTGCCAAAGAATAAATTTTAACTTTGCCATTATTGACCTGCATAGAAGCTAAACTGCAGCAACTGTCTGTCTTTTATTATACACCAGCAGTATCTGACACAGTGGGGCTCTGCTCTCGACATTCTAAATAACAATAATTAAATGAAAGACTGGAATCACCACCCTTATCACTGCATTCCTATTTCCCCCTTTCTCATCCCTAAGATAAGATCTGTCTACCTCACATCAAGCTTATAAATAAATTATTCAGAACCAGTTTATCACAAACAAACACTGTCTCCATGCTTACAGTGGAAATATTTGCTTGTGCATTTTTGTTTAGACACCCAATACTCCAGGAATTCAGTTTTCCTTCCGGCCTCTGAGTGACTCACTGAATAGATCTATACAGCATAAGCAACCAAGGGGAGGCAATGAAAATAATTACCCAGACCTGTGGTTCTAGAAAGCTCAAATAGTAATTAAAGTAGATGGCTCTGCAGAATAAATCATGTTTTGAAGAGTGAATTAGTAAGTGAATTCCTGCTGGTTTGGAAAGTAACTGCACTAGCTAGAGTAGTGGTCTATGCCTGGACAGAATTTTTTACTCTCCTGAGAGATGAAGAAGGGAGGGGTAACCAAGACTATTCATGAACCATCACAGTTGTGCACTGGGCCCACAAAATGCTCTAGGGGTACTTTCACCAGCTCCTGGGAAAAGCAGGCTGAGGTTAAGGGGAGGGCCTGAGAGCATTTCACAACTCAGTCAGAAATTAAGCCACCTGAATCCAAGCCTCTTCCTCATGTCATTTTTCTCATTCTTTGAACCTGTGTTCTTTTGAAGGGAATAAGGAAAACTATGAATTTCTTTACAATGGACATTGCTCTGCTTCCATGGCCTGTAAAATCTCAAAATGCATTTTCATTTTCAATATATTCAGAGTAGAGTGCTTAAGTCTTTAAAATTGCAGCTCCTAGCATTTTCTCAATGCAAGTCTGCTGCTTTTGGTTTGAAAAGGAATCAGGGACCTGGAGGTAATTGCTGAATATAGTGAGGGGAGAGAAGGCACACCTACAAATTTACTCATTTTGCAATAGCATCTTGCAATCTAAATTTGGAACTCAAAAGATGATTCAAAACATCAAAACCATGTCTGTGGTCATCTCCAATTCGTCAGGGCATCACAACCAAACAAGGATTTAAATAGACATTTCAGTAGTAAACAAGAAATGTGAGAGACATGAGAAAAGGTCTTGAAAATAAAGACAAGTGACTCATGTTTGAGAAAGAAGGAATGACAGCTGATAAACTGAAAGAGACAGTTGATTTCAAATTAGTAAAGTAGAGAAATTATCTTTGTGGCAAGGCTGTGAGTGAATGCGAGTAAGGCGAGACAGCAGGTGTCAGAGGAAAAGATTCCAGGAATAAAAATGCGAAGGGAACCTGCACTAGCAATGTGTACACATAGATGGATAGGACAGCCTGTCTCAGAGGCTTTGTATGGAACAATTCCATAAGATGAAAACACAGCTCAAAAGTGAAGACTTCAAGAAAAATCTCAACAGGTTATGGGAAAAATGAGTGGCAGGTGCTGATCAGCAAAAGCACTCAAAGGGAGAGACAGCGGATAAGAAAGAATTCTGCCCACACACACAGCCTCTGCCACCGACTAGAGCAGGAGCTCACAAGCTGTCGTGCCCAGACAGACAGTGTTGTGTGACACTTGGTACAGTCTGTGTCACATTTAGCAACTCTATCTTTAATAAGTGACAAAGACCTGAGCTGCAACTTATTAATGTGAATGCACATAAGCACTGTTTAACTAAAGTACAAATAAGATACAAATTTAGAAATTACTCCATCTGTGTGATGAAACTTAAACCTTTCAGAAGATTTTTATATATAACCAAATTAAGAACATCTTAAAGCAGAATTGTCTTTGTTGATGAGACCCAGTTGATGCAAATATCCTCAGACAGTAATTAAATGGTCTCTCTGCAAATCCAAGTGCGGTACTTGGATTAGACTTTGGACTTGCACTACTGCAGCTGCCCTGTGAGGAAAGTGAGTTTAAAAGTCAGCTTAGTAACAAAAAAACAGTTGAAAGATTTTATTAACATTCCTGCTTTAAAAAAAAAAACAAAAAAAACCAAAAAAAAAACCCCACAGCTGCTGAATTTATGTGTCTAATAATTTTTATTTAGGTCAATTCATCTTTTTTTTTTGCTGCAGACAAACTTGAAGTCTTTGTGACAATCTGCTTAAGAAATTAATACAGATTGGAATTTTCTGTGACAAATTTTAGCTTTTAACTTTCTGTCATTTCAGCTCAACTGTAGGAGATGTGAAAGTATTACTTTTAATTAAAGAAATATGTTTATTATTATTCTCTTACAGAACACTTTTTCTTTCAACTGGAGACCAAAGCAGGAATATTTTGGTAGTTCAAACGAATTCCTCTTTACATGAAAATAGGAACTATAGCAGAAACCACTATATAGTCTAAGATGTAGCAGAATGCAAACAGGAGTGCTAGAATACTCAACAAAAATTTGACTTTGGAGTTTACAATGGTTTAGTCATCATCAAATAGAGTGAGGCTGTATTTGAGACTTTACATAAATATGAAGTTTCATAATAATATTTCACTATTGTTAATACAGTGAAACATCAGCTGCAAGATTTTAGAATATAATTTTACCCAAGGTTTTTTTCCCCCTTAACAAATCTGCCTGAAGAGAATTTCAGGCTTTATTTCAATATTCCTTTTTAATTCCAAGGAAATATGCACTATAAAGACCAGTGAAAAAGATCTGTCTAAAAGCAATCCATGCTATGGTTTTACAGCAACCAAAGGACTAAAAAGAGCATGTATGGACACATTTTTAAATTAGCATAAAATACTAAAAACAAGAAATTGAATTTTACCAGGGCCAGCTCAAAACCATATTTCAAAATCTATGATTTCTGGTCTAACTCTAGAATTTCTCACTTGGAAAGGGACTCAAATTCCAGCACATCATTTCTGCCTGCAGAGCCTGTGATGAAGCCTCTGCCAGGAGCAGCCACCCAGCCACCCTGTGGAAGGCATGCATCCTGGACCCCAGCAGCACTCAGCAGCATCAGCCTCACAAGCTTTCCACGGCACAAAATAGTCAATCTACGCAAAGCCATCCAAAAGAGCATCTTTTCGATGATTAAAATACATCAATGGCAGAGGACAAAGTGAACAGTCTGAAACCTCGCCCTGGCAGCAAACAACTTCATCCTTAGCATATGAAAATAGGCTGGTCCTGACAACAAAGTAATCTTTCCGTTACCATCTTTGTCCAGGTGAGGGGGAACAGTCAAACATTCATGTGAAGTTGTGTTCCTACCTGACCTCTGATGCACATGATTGCATCTGCCTGGTCTTGAGATTATTTGCTGCAAGTTCATTTTCGTTGGTATTTAAAAAACAATGGAAATTAATTCATAAAGGATAATTAAAGGAACCATTTCCAGGTCTTTGTAGCATTTCTTTGGGTGACCCAACTTTAGCAGCCAAGGGCATTTGTAACCTCTCACACTAACTTGGATAATGAATGACTGACTCTAAGATAGATGCAGGTCCTAACACAACACAAAAGAAGTAACATCTCCAGTCTTGTTCACCACACAACTGTGTGCCTGAACTCAAAAATAGTTACCCAATTTGCTGGGAAGCATTTGCTGTTCATGTAGGACAGCTCTCTACAATTCACACCCATCTATAATAAAATTTAGCCAAGACCTCCACTACCAGCTGTTGATAACAAAAAAAAGAGAATTTTGGATGTCAATTTAGGATAAGCAAAATACTACATGAATCTTCCTTTTTATTCTCCACTCTCTAGAGAGAAGTGGGTAAGGCACTGGAAAACAGTACTAAACAAGAGAAACAAAAAGATAAAAAACTCACACATGCAGTTTCTGGTCATTTTTCTGGAGCATATTTTTTTAAGTGCCTCTGGCAAAGAACAAAAATTTGTGAGCAAACTAGGCAAACATTTTATTGTTCAGAGTGAATGCTGAACTCCCACTAAGATTTGCAAATGTGTAAATGGAGTTTACAAAACACATTAGTAGAGCTATCCAAGTCCTAATAGCTGATTTTAAAAGTGTGAATATTAACCTACAATCAAATTATGTTCTGCTAAAAAAGTGCTAAAAGACAAGCACAGAGGCAGAGCTGCTCCTCCTGCTGAGATCCAAGGTTCCTACCCCCGATTCTGATCCAGCAAACCGCCTACATGCAGGCAAAAAGCCCAACACACTCAGCTGGAGCCATCAGCTGACTTCCCACACTGTGATTCACTGCCCTGTTTGTGTGACCCAAGATATACTTGACCTCAGGCTAAAAAAGGATATTCAATTAGTCAGCTTAGGACTCACTCACTTTTATACTTCTTAGGTGAAGCTGTTAGCAAAATAAATTAAAATAAAAATAGTGAAGATTTAAGAAAACTTACTTTCATTTCAAATGTGGCACTTCAGAGAATTGTTAATGACCTCCTCTCAAAAAAACCCAGCACAGTCAGACCATTGAAGACTTCCTAGAGGAACCCTGTTGTGGTTGAGACTCGCCATTGAGTGAGCTCCCTGCAGGACATGATCAACCGCTTGCTCCAGTGGTAACGTGGGAAGCAGCAGATCTTGCCTTCTGTGGGCTTTTAACATCCACCTCACAATCCCTGAAGTGCAGCACTGGAGAGAAGACAGCCCTGCACAGAGCAGCCATGAGGCCTGCAGAAGTAAAGACAGCACTGCTCTGCGATGACGACCAACAGAAGTTGCATTTCCTGTCTCAAACTGCGTCAGCCTGGGCCTGGTTAATGCAAGGGACAAGCCTAAATTGTACCTTAATATTAAGACAAAGGTAACACGCCTTTCATGTGTCAACATAAAAAGGAACTGCTCAATAATGTAAGTAGAGATAAAATTGGAATGCATATGCAACATAAACTTCTGATTGACTGCAATGGAGGGAAGCTGCTTTTGTTCACATACGTGATACTACTGCGAAAATGGAGAAGCGCTTTCTTCTCCGCTCTCCTTTGAAAAAAAAGAAAATATATGTGCGCAGTGTGGTAAAACTATTTTTAAAAGAGTACTAAGATAAATCAAAGTTTCTCCACACATAAGAATCCCCAAAAGAAAAATGTGTTTTGTTGACATTCTCATAACCATTTGTAGGAATAACAATGTAGTATGCATTCCAATTGCTGTAACCATGTAAATGTTAAGGAAAGTTTTCTGCCTGACCATCCAGGAGCTGCTCTGGCAGTCACACACTTGGACCACCTGCACTGGGTCTGAGGCCCCTTTGCAGCAGGCAGCTCCAGGGAGTCGATGGGTGCCTCGCTTGACTCCCTACACACCCCACACCCACACAGACAAGGTTACCTTACCAACCTGACCCTTCGTTTTCCATAGCAGAGCCTCAGACATCTGGATCCTTAAAAGACCTTCATCATGGTGCAACAGCAGAATAACAATTGGAGCTGGTGCCTCTGAGGAGGGTCCCCCAACCAAGAAACCCCTGGGTTTTATAACCTTGCAGTCTATGCATGTGGTAGTCTCTGGTTTTCCTGCTGGGTCATCAGCTCCTGCCATGCCTGTGAGTGTCCAGTCACCTGGCTGGGCCACAGGTCCCTGTTCTCTTTCTTGTGCAAAGGGTCAGCACCAGTTTTGGCCCCTTGCCTGGAGCTCTCTTCACCCAGAGCTCAACCTCCAGCTCCCACCACCTGCACTAATTGTATTCCTCAACATAATTTTACATTGGCTTCACAACTATTCAAAAGTCTCCAGGTGATCGAACAGCTGATCCAATGAGCCTATTAGATACTAGAGAGATGCAGACGAATTTTGGCCATAGCAACAAAAACTTCATTGAAAAAACAGCAACAAACTAAAACAACCAAGCCCACCAGTAATTATTTCAATTCAGGAAACTGCTGTAAAATGTTCAGAAAGACTTGAAAAAGGAAGGAAGAGGCTTGTCTCATGGACAGACAGACTTCAAATGGATCTTCTCATCCCTGGGCTCTGCCAGGAGGAGTTTATTTCCTCCACTGATAAAACACAATTTCTTTCTATTTCCATCTCTATTTGGCTCAGGTCTCCCATTTCTGTGTGATCTTCAGGTACATGCTGATATCACTTGTTCCATATCTTTGTTCATATTTCCCTAAACTCATGCCCTATTTTTCATTCTCTCTCTGAAAGTCTGCATTCCAGCTGCACTTATTTCTCCTTTCCCTCTCATTCCCCTGAGGGCAGCAGTAGGAGCACCCAAAGCAACAGCCCATCTATGACTTCAGCCAACATGCCTGTCACTGAAGCATTTCAGTGTTTCCAACAAAAACAATTTCAGGGAAGGTCTTTCTCACTTCTTCCCAACAACTGTTGGCCATGCCAGTCAACAGTAGGAGAGGATGAGCTATGTTCAATATTTGAAAATTTTCAGTACATAAAATTAACAAACTTCCACTTACTTTTTTTTTTTCTTTGTGTGTGTGTGTGTGCCTGTGATTGTTCAGAGCTAGAATTTTTTTTCCAAGGGGCTATAAAAATATTTGTATTATTTATATTATTTTATTATATTATTTATAAATATATATATATATTTTATTTCAGGTTGTTTCTCCTCCTCATTACCTAATAACACGCTCCTAAATCCTGAAATGTAAAGAATTTTCAAATTTTGTAGGACAGACAGAATAATGTTTCTCTAATTTCATACTCTGAAATTGGAAAATTGTTGACATCAATAGCCATCATGAACAGATTGAGCCCCAGTGACTGTGATGAGGTCTGAGCTGTTCAGATGAGTATCTTCTAGCAGTATCTGTTGAACAAAGTGAAAGGCTCATCTCATCTGCTCTGTCTATAATAGAAAGTATATGAAAAACAACAGGAGATAAGCTAACGCTCTATTTGCAAATAATAAGAGTCTTTGGCCAATTAATTTTTCATAAAGACAGTTCAGCAATTCCACTCTTAAAAGCAGCCATTTTGGCTAGATAGAAAAGTGCTAGAGGTGTTTGTGTGTTTGGAGAAAACTAACTGAAGTTTGAGGAGACTGTGATGTACTTTCTATAATTAATACACATTTTACAAGCTTACGCACAGCCTTTCACAAGACCTTTAAGCACTGGGGGTTTTATCTGGCACTGTTCAGAGAATGGCAGGAAGCTGATAAAACACTCTGTGGAATTTGCCATTCATTTATCTGTCCTTCTGTGGCCTTTAGAATTTACAATTTTCATTTTTGGGGGGCTTTCAACAATATAATTATATATGAAAAGGCTTCTCATACCACACAAGCTTCCATTATGGTGTATTAGAATTAATGAGAGGAAAAAACTTTTCTTTATATGACTTTCATTGTTATTCATTGATGCATTCATGTAACAATACTGACTCAGACTTCTGTGGTGTACTCTTAAGCTTTAACAAACAGTTTATCTCTTAGTGCTTCATCCACCAGCCAATGCTAATTAAAAGGAAAGAATAGTCCTTATTCCTATTATTCTAAATAGCAGCTGATGAACTTCAAAGGCTCTGATTTTTATCAGAGCCCTCAACAAACTTTCACATGGACTTTTAAAAGCTTGTGCTCTCTGTACAAGCCTGCAAAGCGGCTTAGTCTTAATACAAGGCCTGTTACTTTCAAAAAGGAATCATCCCAGCTGCTTGTGTAAGATCATGTATGTTCTGTAAGTGGCCTACAGGGCAACAGATTCTGCACAGGTGTTAAGAACTGAAATTACACCTTATCATGTCAAAGTAAACCCCATTATAAGCACACACAGCATAGAGACATACGTGATATCATCTAGGTGACAGGCACAATCTGTGTTTTACAAGCTTATGCATACAGCCTGTGAGAACAAGTGAACTGGAACAGGCTCAACTTGGGGTTTTCTGCATGTGCCTTGAGGCCTAGAAACCAAAGCTGAAAACCTTAGCACAAAAATGCGACTTGTTCCTGATTTTGAACCAAAACAGAAAAGCATAGAAATTAGGTCTTGAAAGTAATGAACACAGACTGCAGCTGTTTAAAATGATGATAAGACTTTTGGGGCAGCTGTTTAAAATGATGATAAGACTTTTGGGGTCTATTTTCAGTTTAACCACAGATATACATATATCTGTATGTATTTATACCCATACTGATAGATAGACATGTAACTTTCTTCCTTCATTTGCAAGCTATGGCTTTGAGAAGACCAGAATTTATGTCTCAATTCCTGTGATACACACACAGGATAACACAAATGATAGACAAAGAAAACTTGTCCAAAAGAAGATTTTTTACTAAAAATATTTGGAATTAAGTAGGAAAGAATTCTAGAGGACAGGACATTTTCCAGTGAGGCAATCCAGTCTCCAATGGTAGTCTTGCATTGTAAAGATTTGTGGTCATCCTTCTGAAAAGTTTCATTGGTCATTTTGCCTTACAGTAGAAATGACTCTTACCTTCCTAATTTCCTGTTTCTTTTGCAGGTACTTCTGGTAACAGCATATTTTTCTGAAAAACATAGTGAATAATGACTGAATTACAAAAATATAACTTGCCAGATTTAGGAGAAGCTCGGTAACAGAGTTACAAGTGGAAGAGATACCTACCTCAACAGCACTATCCAGTAGCTCACCTAAGATACAAACAGTACTAGGAATCAGGATAGAAACCTTATCTGTCAATAAACAAAGTGATAAGGGAAACTATTGGAAAAAAATGAACTTCGGTCCAAATTTTGGACACTGATATTGTACCTGGCATATATTTCCTGTACCCATGGATAATTGAGTGGATTGTAATGCAGGCTAAGCTCTTATTGAACACTTTGATCTTAAAATCCAGGAATAATATTTACAAGGACATGATCTTATAAATCTTTGTTTTGGATGTTGTCGAGATCCCTTTTTACGGAGGACAAGGCTGATGCTTCTTCTGACATTTTACTTTTTTAGATTTATCTACTGACCTTACATTATCTGAAAGGACAATACAAAATACCCTAGAAATTATAGATCTAACTTGATTATGCTGTGAGTTATTTCCTTTCTCCAGAGTATATATTACCCAGAGAAAGCAGAGGCCAGCACAGGTCTCCATTTACTGTAGCTTTTGGCTGTCTCTTTATGAAGGGGTCATTTGAACAGCATGCTGTGCTGGAATCCAATTTAAGGGCAAGATCGTAGCTCACATATGTTGATGAGATTTTGTCAGAGTTTCTTTGCTTTCTCCCACTTTTCCACCATCTCACTATTTGATATTGGACATTAAATTTATTGATTTGAACAGGACTTGAAGAGAGGAGAGCAGTTCTGGTTATTCTACCTGCTGCCCCTCCTTTTCATTTCTTTCGCTTTTTCAGTGACTTGGTCATGATCCTTTGGATTTTTTTTTTGTGCTTCCCTTCAGAATTGTAAGCAGAACTCTACTCAGGCCCACCACATCTTCTTAACTAAATATTATTTATAGCTCTTTTTAGTCTGAACAACTTGCTTCCAATGTGAAATTCTTATTTTAATATTAGTTTAGGATGATAGCAGATGAGTGGTCCTCTGGTGAATCCTCCCCATCATGCTAGATACCACTCAAGCATTCAAAAAATCCCTCTCTAAGAGTTTACAGACAACACATAAAGGAAAACAGCATCCTCTGAGGGGCTAATTTTCATATCATTTACCTCATCCAGCTAGTCATACAGGATTTCTTCAAAGCCAGTGACAGAGGGACAGATTCCTCCATGAGGCAATTCAGAACAAAGGCTAATTTGGGGTTTTTGAGTGAACCTCCTCACCCAATATCAAAGGATCAGAAATATGAAACAGCTGTGTCTGTTACTCACACCTGGATTATGTGAATAAAGCCTTGGGTATTTTACCAGTGCACCATTTCTCCCTTACTGTGTTTTGTTTTGGGTTTTTTATTTGTTTATTTTCTATTGAGTTGAAATCAGATTCTTGAATCCTGAGAAATCAATCCAAAATTTAAAAGAGATTCTTTACCAAACTGTGGCTAGGCTTTCTGGATGTATACTAATAAAAGAGAGGCACCTTCCTAGCTCATTTTGATCTTTTTCTCCTGGTATTCTTTTCCTGTTACCAGAATATATGGACAGCTATGTAATATGGAGACATTGAAAGAAAACTGGAGGGGAAGTAATAATAAAGAAGTGTCATGGTTATCCTAAAGACGTAGTACGGGTAGAAGTTAGAGGAATACTATTTAATTTTTCATGTAATTTATTTCATAAATCTCCTATAATTTCAAGTGTCATGAAAAAATTGAAGGGTAATATAAAAAATAGAAATTATATTATAAATGTACTATGTAGTTGTCATAAGGCAACCATTTATCTTTCAATGTCAAAATGAAGTTTTCAATGTAAATGAGCCTAGTATAAACTCATTAGCTAAAGATTTAGGGGAAAAAGGGAAACCCACAAAACTAATTTTCTTTTTGAAAAAGACTGTGCCTTTGCAAGCTAAGCAAAGCAAAACTGTCTCTGCTCAATTACTAAAAAGGTATCTCCAGCCTTACAGTATTGTTTCTTTGTGTGAGAGGCAAAAGAGTTCTTTTTATATTTCTGAAACTTTTCACTCCATCTTCTTAGGTTTTGCCATGTCAAGAGCTGCAAAGAGGGAACATATCCACTTGCATAGGAGAACATGAAAAAATCAAAACCAACCCTAGAAAAGGGTAGAGAGGAACATGAATAAACAGCACTAAGCACGGAATCTTCTTAAACAAGTGGGTAAACAAGCTCAGGGAATTAGCAGGCTTGGCAACAGTGTTTGTTGTGTTGCTAGAACTAACCTGTAATGAATAACAATTATTAGTACCACCGAAGTGGTACACTTTCAGAGAAAATTTTCCCAGCCTTCTGTCGTTAATCTTACCTGGGTTTATTACTAGCTATGTCACTTGCAGCTTGGGTTGCTAAGTTCTTTAATATGCAATCTGTAAGGGCAGCTCAGCGTTTGTTTCCCACAGCAGAAAGCACAGACGTGCATGCCATATCTTCTGTGAGTTTGTTTAGTGAGAAAGAAGAAGAAATTGTGTGCTTAAAGTGTCCTAGAATGTAACCTCGGATTTAATATACTCCAAGGATAGAGTTTTCTAGCCATCACACATGCAACAGGGCTGCTCTGTCAAATACTTGTGTAGAAATATGAATATTCTCAGGTGCCAGTATAAAAAATTGCTTTGAAGCATTATACTAGTGTGATGATTGTTTACAGTTATATTTTATTTGTATATACCAAAATAATTCTATAAAGCCCTGTGTATATTATTCTGAAATTATTTCCATACTGTCTTTCACAAATTTCATAACCACTAAATATCCTGTAAGACAAAGTAAACAATGATTTTTTGTCTCTAAAGTGAAAGAGCTTTTCTTTCTACTTTGCAGGCAGCTAAAAGGAAAGATGATATTTCTTTTCTCTCTGCACCCTCACAGGAGGAGAGCAACATTCCTGATCTGTAACGATAACTAGGAAAATAAGTTATGTGTTTCCTAAGCCTCGGGAAGGACAGAGATGAGCACTGAGAGAGGCAACAGTGGTGAGCAGATGTGAGGTGCACAGTGCCAGGGGCTGCCAATGGAGCTGCCCACTCTACTTCCCCTGCGAGCTCAATAAAGGGACCTGGATCATCCCACTCTAACACAAGCAGTTAAAGTACATCTAAATAATTGCATCTTTAAGTGGTAGTGGTTAAAAAGAGAGTGCAACAAGTCTGGGACTTGTAATAATACAAATACCATTGAGACTCCCAAGTGGTAAAATGAGTTCTTTGTCTTAATCTCTGTGCCTCAGTTATAGGCACTGAAGGTCCTTGTACCTGCCTGTGACATGCAGTCGTTCCCCATATGAGTCTGTGTGTGCACAGTGTGTTCAAAGGGGTCATATTCTCCACTCATATCTCTCCGTCTCTCTCCCCTGCCCTTGCACACACTCCTCCCTAGAGTCCAGAGGCCATTCCCGGAGACCAGGTTCTGGGGTAAGTGTAGCTTTGGCCAAAACTGGTACAGTGGCTCCTGTATTCTGCACACATCTTTATTCATGTAGCAGAGGCTGTTACACAACTCTGCAGCCAATGCACAGGAAAACACATCTCTGCTTCAGATGTACCAGCTCCACCAAACCCAAAATGTTGCCTCCATGCTGTGTTGGACTCCAGCTGTGGATGCTTCCTTCTAAAAGGAACAGCATAAGAACAGGGTAAGCACAGCACCATTCTTGCCCAAAATAATCTCCAGCAAATTGCAAGTTGGTGTCTTTCCAAACACTGTTGGTATTTTTGTTATTTTTGTTTCATGTCGGGTTGCTCTTCCATTGACTTGCTCAGCTATTACAAAAAGCAAACAGAAATACTCTGAGCAGCTGTTATTTCATTTGATTTTGCACATTCAAGGCTTTTCAGGGAATTACGCATGGTTATCACTCAGTCAGTTTAAAACCAGTGTCTCTGTGCCTAGCCTGTCATATACTAATGACATATAAACACACTAATTTTTATGTACTAATGACATCCACATATAAGTAATACTCTATCATAAAATGGCTGGCATCTATCCTTATAACCTTGTGGGAACAACTGCAAGAACTCTAATACATATAATAATTACTTGCAAAAATATTGATTTGCTTTTGCTATTAAATTTGGAGGACTGTTGAACATAAAAGTAGCTACAGGAAAAAGAAATCAACTTACTGAGACGAAATCTTTTTAAAAATTGAAATAGCTTAAAATCAAAAGATTTTAGTCAAAAATTGTTTTGTGCCATATGTAAGTTAAAAAAAAAAAAAAGAAAAAAAAAAAGTAGTCCAAAGTTTTACACTTCATGATAAGACACAGAAGAAATTAAACATTTCTTTAATTTAAAAATGTTAAGAAGAAGCAAATTTATTATTTGGGTGCCTCACATGGTAGAGGAATACAAATTACATCGTCTCCTAATATTTGTAGTGAAATGAGAAACCTGGCCAAGTGTATAAGTTACCAATGGGCACATTGACGGAGATAAACAACACAAAGATAAAATAAAAATCACTATAGACGTTTTACTTTGTACAGGGGAAGCAAAAGACAGAATTTCTATGTTCCTTTGACATTTGCTTTAGCTCAAGACTGGAATGATCATGTTTTATTTGCACAGGCGTAGGCAGAAAGCACATTTTACACTTGCTTTTGCAGGTGCTCACACTGTCATACTACAGGCTTCACAAAGCTTATTCTTTCAGGTTCCTCTCTGCACCCAGCTAAGCAGGAAACAGAAACATCTCTTCTAAACTCATGACCAGTTACCAACACAGGAGAGCATTTAGGGGACCTGGTTTTCAATGGCCACTGCAAAATATTTTCCCTAGCATAAGAGAAGTTGGTGCTCACAAAGAAGTCCAGAGCAGCTCTGCCTGACAGCTGCCCATACTCGGTGGCAGTGGCTAATTTTGTCACATGCATTATTCTCCATGACCTACTACCAACTTACTTGGTTATGTCAACAGCTATTAAATTCTGCCCCCAGACAGACTTTAAACAGGGTTTTCTCAGAACCAGTTCCTTTTGCAACTGGATTGGGAAGAACAACTGATAGATAGAAATACAGTAGCTGACACTATCACTTAGGGCAGGGTCAAGGTCCTGTAACTATTCCTCAGGGCAGAGATTTATATCTATCACCATAAATAAGTTTGGTTTAAGTTGCACAGTTTAAATGTCTTGAGGCAGCAAGACTTCAGGTTGCCTTAAGAGTATGAATCAGGATCTCTGCAGAGGTCAGCTGGTGAGCTGGTGTGCATCACATCATCAGTGTGATGTCCACAGGGGCAGTGCTTTTTCAGAACACTGTTATTAGCAATACAGTAACTCCAGCCGATCTCAAAAAGGACTGAAATGTCATTGTCGAAACACTGTAGAAAACTGTTTAAAAGGCACTATACACCTAGAAGCTTTCATGCCGTAAATTGGTGAGAAATACAAGAGAAAAGAAGGTAGCAGCATTCCAGATCCTTGTCTAAAAGTACTGCAGTTTTCACCTAAAAAAAATCACAACAAGCCAAAATTCACATGGTGCAGTGCCTGAGATTGCACAATATTTTACACTAGCAATATTTGTTGGGCTTTTAAAACTTTTTTCTCAAGATCCCACTGTAACAACAAAAAAATCCTAACTCTGATATGCACAGATCAAATAGCCTTGAATAATGTTATTGCTTTAACAGAATGAACCGGATTTGTAAGCACAAGCTATTTTTAAATTTGTTCAGCAATACCTCCATGAAGGGAAGAACTTCTTCCAATGCATCACACCAGAAAACTTTTTCACTTCTAATGAATAATTTTCACAGGCATACATGATTCAAAACTTATAAGCACTTCTGCCTTGACACAAGGCTGTTAAATGATGGCCAACATGGCAGCAGAAAAGGAGCAATTTATCCTCACACCCTCCTTGATGCAAGGTGAATGAGTTGGAGGAAGAATGGCAGACCTAATGTCTGCTATGGATGACCAATACCAGCCTACAGAGATTCTGCAAATATAAATATACATCAGAGAGAGGGTTAAATAACATTTTATTGCATTTAGAGAGCAGATTTGAGCTTCAAAGAAATGATGATAAAAACCAGGATTTTGCAATGCAGTTTCAAGTTTTAAAAAAAAAGATATGGATATAGATTATTGTGCCATTCAGGTTTCGAATGGCAATTGGTAAGAATCTTAATTTGATTGCAATGGTCCACAGGTAAAAACACAAAAAATTTTGTTTGCCATGTACCAAAGAAGGTTATTATGAGAGGTAAGACTTTCCCCCAGGGTTAAATAAGGATGAATATGTTCAGAGTATCTGGTGCTAAAGTCACCAACATCTCTTCCCTCTCTGAATATTTCCCCACTTGAGTGTTCCCATAAAAATTGCTTTACAAAAGTGTTTTCCCTTCAGTCCAGGGTATCTTACTAAGATACCACTTATGTTTCCTATTATGACATGAAACAAGGTTCCCTCCATGCAATGAAGAGTGGCAAGTGCTCCTAGAGAACAATTCTTTTCCTCTATCTCACACAGACCAACTCGGGATACAACAAATCATCCTCTGGAGGCATCTCTCTCCGCTGCTGCAAAGGGAGGCTGGATGACCTAAATCCAAATAGAATCATAGAATGGCTTGGATTTAAAGGAACCTCAAAAAATCATCTAGTACACTTTCCCATTCATGGTCAAGGACATCTTTCACCAGACCAGCATCCAGAATACAAGAGTGGCTGAATATAAAATTATTATTTCTAAAAAAGCTGACACCAAAATTGCATTCTCCCTATGACATTTCTCTAGGACAGTCTAAAGCACCAAACTGACAATTAAACATTGCCTACTACTTGTTCAGCTTTGGCAAATAATTACAATACCTATCCATCCATGCACTTCATTATCAGCTTTTTTGAAGAATGGGTGGCAACATGGAAATCATCTGATGTGCAAAGTAATCCAGGATGCACCCTATGTCTCATCAAAGAATGCTGCATGAAATTACAAATTGCATCACAGTTAACTGTGAAGGAGTCTATCTGCGTTTCTAAATGATCTCCCAGTTTTTAAGATCCTGAAAGAAAGAGCAGATGCTGAATAGATACGTGCCAATGCAAAAAAAAAAAAAAAAAAAAAAAAAAATTGTTGACAACAAAGTAGAAAGAAACAAAATATGAGGAAAATAACTGTAGCAGCACAATGCTAAGGAAAATCACAGAGGTATCACCTATTGAATGGCTCCTCTGACAAATCCATTATACTGGGTGTTGTGCATAGGCAGAGTCTCGCATATTTTTGGTTCAGGCAACAAAATTATAGGGCTGTGACATTCACGGAATGAAATCCCTACCCTACTTGCTACTTTCTCTCCCTCCACCCAATCAAGGCAGTTCTTTTTCAAACATTCAGACAGACGCCCATAAGGTGCATTCTTGATTTATTCAAATATGTCTAGGGGTACAGCAGATGCATAAACAAATAAGCTGTGCATATTCAAAGAATGCCACTGAAGAGGGCAGTGACTTTTCTTTTCAGCCTGAGTTGATGCAGTGATGAAAATAACTGAACCAGCTCAAAATGCTGGAGATAAAATGCTCAGAAATAAGGGTTCAGTTCACACAGACAAACTACAATACTTCCAGATTTGCCATTTCAAGAGAAGGAGTAAGATTTCCTTTCTTGTTTTGCCACAGTTAGACATCAGTGACGTTTAGGACAAATGATCATTCCTGAACAGGGCAGTTATGTTACAATAGAGTTTACAACATTGAGATTTATTTTGGCTCAAGGCGAAGTTAAGATTAAAGAGATGGTGCCGCTCAGACTACAAAGGCTCATAAAACACTAAGCCATTATCTTGACCTTAATATAGAACTTAGGATTCAAGACATCAGTAGTCATAATAGTCTTATACTCATTTAAAATTCAGCTACAGTTTGTCATAGTCCCTTTTTAGTTTTGATCTAACCTACCCTGAACTTAAGCTGCACAAAGTATTTATTATTCCTTTCTTAGCTGCAAAATTCACAAGGTCAAAGTTGGGAAGCACCAAGTCCCTGAAAAATCCGAGAAGCAACTGTAGCATTAGCCAGGCTGTCCTCTTGCGCTTCCTTTTTTTTGTAGAAAGTCAATTTACAACATAACAGAAAACGGTATTACTACAATTTCAGGCTTGTTGTGCAGGAATACATTTGCAGTGCATTGAAGACTGAGACAAATTTTCACACCACAATCTTGCAGTCATTAATAAAGAAGATTGTGGTCTCTGTTTGTCAATATATGTTGCTCTCACAAAATATCAAATCAGCTTTTCCTTGAGGATGGAAGGAGCAAACTGGAGTTTGCATGTGGATGCTCTTGGCTTAAAGTCTATTTAAAAACATGCCGGAAAACTGAAACTTTTGCACCTTTTGTTTGAAAGTCACACTAGGTCTGGCAATTTTTAAATTGCAGTGATTTGAATTCTCCGGTCAGAACCCTCAATTCACCTGTATTTCCACAAAAGAAAGGATTGGGTTTTATGGGGCAAAAGTGCACAAGCGAAAGATAGGCCACTTTTCTAAAAGAAGAAAAGAAAAAAAAGGAAAAACTAAGAGAAAAGGGTGTGCAAAGTTACAGTAATGCAAATATAATCAACAACAATAGCGTGGAAAAAAACCCAAACTTACCGGCCCTTGAGCAAAGACTTTGTTGGAGGGAAGGGCCGGGAATACATCAACCTGGAAAACCAGAGGCATCAGGATGAACAAATACTTACTTTTTTTACTTTTCTTCCAGCAGGAAACCCTAGCATATATCTGAAATACAGACCACAGGTGGTACAGCCCTCCTGTCATGAGATTTGGGGTTCTAGCTATAGTTATGAGTAATAGGAATTTTAAATGGGGAATTTTGCTTCTTCAAGACAATGTATGAAATTATGAAGTACAATGCCAGCTGCTGTTAAGACACACCCATATTTCCAGCTTTAAGCTAACACACACAAACAGATGTTTCCAGTAGGAGAAGGAGACACTGTAGTAAATGTTTCCCAGAAGTATTATGCTGAGAAAAAAGAGGCTCCTGAGTCCAGTAGTGCCCAACAGCTGGTCCCTCTGGCTAGGATTTCCTGATAACAGCACTAATTTTCTCTGACTTTCTTTCTCATTGCTAGCAATATTTTACTTTGTGTGGCCTCAGAGCGTGCTCCTCTCTCACAAATACTATCTTTACAGGATAATGCAGTGAATCTTCAGCTTAAGGGTAACTTCTTTCTAAATCAAACCTTATCAAAATATAACCAGTGCGTGTCTGTGGGATTCGGGAGCCAGATACCATTCCGCAGCCACAGCTTCCACGTGGAGGAGCAACAAATCAAGACTCCCATGGGAAGGTGCACCCACAAAAATTTTATCTGGACCATTTTATTCAGCTTTAAAAACCAACAAGTTTTCAAATGTAAGAGGATATAGTTCAGTTTGTTTATTCAACAGATGCATTTGCCAAATGTAAGTTATGAAAAAAGGTGTTTCTTCACTCAAGTGGTCAAGTCCAATTCTACCTCTTTCTGGTTTTCCCTTTTTATTTATGGTAAATTTTGTTCCGCTCAGTCCCTCTCCTACTCAATTTGTTGCAGTGCATACTTACACACAGGAGTGAAAAATGGAAGTAATCAAAGGGTCATCCAAGGCTCAAAACCCTTAAGCTGTTGTTTTCAAGTTTTATTTATGTTTATTAAACTTTCTCAACTCATTTCATTATTCTCCTGCTTACCCACCCTGCCAAATACCTCTTTGGTGAATAATGAAATAATTCAAATAACAGAAAAACAGATATCTGATCCAATTGGTCTTGGCAGACAGGCAAAAAAGGGAAACACCTGTTAATTATGAATAAAAATAAGATAGACTATTGATAGTGTCCTAAAGATGTTCCTATCTAATGATCTCTGTTTCCTTCTAGGTGTTCAATCTTTAGAAAACTACATGATGTGCATGTATCAGGGCATGAAATCTTATTCTCCACGTGCCTTTGAGTACCTGTTCAAGTAAGCCACTACAATTGATCACATTTTAAAGTCTTTGTTTTTAAATGGCCTATAAAGAACAAAGATGGAAAGTGTCAAAACTGCCATGAGTTAATATTCTTCACAAAGAAAGGGAGGGAGAGTCGCCATGCCTGGTTATGAAGTTATAAATAAAAGATGAAAAGATGAATTTCAGTATCTTTTCATAGTTTATTAGCAGACTGGTATCTGGGACAATGTTCATTCATAGTTGCTTCACTGTTTCATCCAAACAAACATCAGTTTTAATAAAAATGAGTCTGTCTGATCTCCTCCAAACGCCTTGCCATATTTATAGTACCCAAGTTTCCACTCCCACATCATATCACATCACCTCACATCATCGCTGTGCCTTTTTCCTGGAGGAAAATGGGATTGTCTTAATACAGAGAGTAACAACATGTTTGAAGACCTGAACTTTGGTCACTGAAAGGAGAAAGGTATTTTGTAAATCCACTGATTCCTCTCTCAGATTAAAGTTGTGTCTCTTGACCTAGGCTATGCCTCTTGGCCCAGGCTGTGCCCTGTAAATTGTAATTAGGCTCATGAGATAGCACACACCATTTTTATTCCATGACGGATAGTTCATGGGAGGGAATATCAGGCTGTGCATCTTCAAACTGAGAATCCCTGTTCAGATGGGTTACTTTATCTCTACTCAAAAGTACTGAAAAAAAGGACCATTGCACGTGTGGATTTTGTATTTTTTCCCCTGGGACCCTATCAGAGCACAAGTCCTGGGGGCAATATAGATGGTTTCACAGAGGTACCTCTGACAGCCCCTTGCAGGGTAAATCCTTTTCATCCTCCTGAAAGGAGCAGTGCTGCTGGCATCTTTCAAGCACATCTGCTAATTCTGTTGGTCTCTGATTAATAACTCGACCAACATTCACCCAAACGTCTGTTATAAGCAAACTGATAAATATGTCAGAGGGACATCTATGCTCCCACTTGGGTAGATCAGTTACAAAATCACAGGATGTGTCAGGCTGGAAGGGACCACAGTGGGTCGTCTGGTCCAATCTCCCTGTTCAAACAGGGTCATCTTAGAGCACAATTAGAGTCAGTGGAACTTTGAAAAAAAATCTCCCTCTTGGTTTGTCTGTCTGAGTAGTGAAAGCTTGAGAGACAAAAACACTTCTTTCTGTTCTCAGTAACTCTCTTTGCCGGATTTTTCTCAATGCCCAAGTATAATACAGCTTTTGAGTTGACTGTATCATATCTTCATCTAAGAAACCTTGATTTTTAGTGCATTATATTAGGATTGGGAAAAAAACCACCATGAAACATACACAATCATGTCAAATTAATTCTGCTATCATAAACTGCGAAATATATTTTTGTAATTTTCCCACATTTTATCGATATAAAAATTGGGCTTTGGCAATACACAGATCTCTAATCTCCAGTATTTTAACCACCATTAAAATTACCGGTCCAAAAACTGTGGGCTTTCACACATTAGCACTTTCAAAGCCTTTATAGTGATTTTCTAGGTTGAAATTTGGGTAAACAGATTGACTTTGAATTTTGGAGCATTCCAGCTGCACAAGACAAACATCACTTCTCCTTCAGCTGAAACAATGGAAAGCTGCCTGTGATTTAGACCGCAAACAAATCTACCGTGCAGAGTTTGTAACAAATGCAAGGGCTGGAGATTCAAGCAAGTGCATCTCTTCACGTGCAGTTAAAGGAGAATGGGATCTTTCCTCCAACTGGCCTCAAGAGAGGCACGTTGACATGAGCAGAAACATTCAAGCCACTTGTGCAAGTTCAGTCATTTGTCAGTCTAGTAGTATTCAGGGTTCTTTATCACAAGGAGCTGAGCAGGATTTTAATGATCTTGCAAAATCTCTTAATTCCAATATGACCATAAATATGAATTCAGGCATGGGGTATTGGGTTTACACAATCAGGTTTCTGTGTCTTCTACCCCTCCAAGCACTGACAGCTGGGAGGCAAAAGAAAAAAAGCTATTTATTTTAGAGCGAGTTCTTACCCAGAGTATATCACCAAGTTTATATTTTCCCATTCAGAAATTCTCTGTCCCAAGATAAAATTTGTCAGTATTTCAGAAATTATGGCATAGCTGCTCTGTGATTATGGTCACTGAGGGAACAGAATAAAGCAATACTGTTGAGTGTCAGCTGTGAAATGGAAAACACTAAACAAAGAGTTTTGGACTTTGAAATAGTCCCAGAAAAAGTGCCACCTGTCATGAGAATCAATTGTTATTTTAAAAAGTACAAAAACCAGAAAGCAGCCAAACTAATCATTGCCAAATCCTCTGGAAATTCAACCATCTAACATATTCTTAAAAGTAAAAAATGTTTATGTGACAGAGAGAAGACAAACTTTAGGGCATTTTTTTCCTAGAAAGGACCACAGGGGTTTTACTGACATAATGTTGGTCTTTCATCCAGGAGCAAAATCAAAAGTATCTCCAAGAGTACTGCAGTTGCAAACATTTGCTAACATTTGAGATTTCTCAAATGGGGGACATTTTAGCTGACTTTGACTTTTTTTCCATCCTAATGAGTATGTCGGGGTGCTCATTCACTGCATTTAACCATTTTACAAAACACCAGGACAACATCATTCCTCTGAAGCTACAGAATACAAGCTGTGTGCAGTTGTGTAATTACAAGCAGTGATCATTCTGAAAGCAATCAATCAACTGTTCGAGTATTCCAACTTCTAACTACATATCAGCAGCCAGGCAATGGAGGCGATTCTTAAATATCTGGAGAAGAGAAGGAAAACATGGTCTGAGAACAGGGCTGCAACATAGACCCCCACAGCGGCTAGTGTCGTGATTTGCACCTAAACGAGTAAGCAGTGAAAGTCCCGATTATCTACACACTTACACCTGGTGGAATAAGGTGACTTTAGCCAGGCAAGTCATGGAGGGGATTTTGAAAATCTGCTCGCTGTCAAAATCCACCATCATTTGGATTTCAGGCTGAAAATTTTTCATGTATTCATATATATCAGAAAAAACGAGAACCTTCACAGCTCTCTAATCAAACACATTTGTTCTATAAATCAGCCACAACAAGAGTCTTATGCAATTCTCAGTGTGCAAGGCTTCTCAATGGATATTAATTATAGGAGTAAACAACACAATGATAAATTTAATTCTAAACATAATAAAACTGTGCAGTCCAGCTGTAAGACTTGCTGTCGTTTTACACTAATACCTAACTTTCAAGAAACATTATTCAAAAGGAATTGCAGCTCTACCAGTATGGTTGGAAAAGCGAGAGATCAGGCCAGTGAAGCCATACCTGAAACAGAGTCTGCCCTCTGACAGAGGCAATTTATTTAAATATTATATAATTGTGCAGTGATAGGAAATGTTGTAGTCCGCATTTCATCAGACTTTTGGCCAAATATCTGGGGAGTCTTTGGAAGCTGGAGGCCCTGTATGTAAGAAATCTACGCAGATTCAGTTTCTTTACATTCAAAATGATCACAGGGTCTTTATTGCCATCACCTTTAACAATATCTAGATCTGTGAGTCTGGTAACACCTGCACCTACTTCAGACATTGCTTTTTCTACCTCAGCTGCAACAATCTTGCTGTTATCTTTCCAAAGACACTTTTCTTGGCTTCATTGGTCTCCTGCTGTTCTGCTTAGGGAGTTTTAAATCACACAGTGGCAGCTACTCTTCACATTACTTTTTATGGTTCAGTCATTGGTTCCACATGCAAATGTGCTGCCAGTGACAGACTACTTGGCATAAAATCCTCTCTCTGATGGCCTTCTTAGAATAAAAGTGACTTGGGGACCATCCAAATCAAGGTCTGGCATGGTAAGTGCCTCCACCACTCAGCATCTCCCAGGATTCAGCCAATAGCAGAGCTAAAAGTTCTTTCTGGCATGTGCACTTGATCAGCACAAGAAACACACATAGCCTTAGTTTTTTTGGACTGGTCATCAGGTTGGCACTTTTCATGATTCAGCCAGCAATGACATCATGAGTCACTGGCATGATGTTTCCCACATTTGCATTAGCAATGTCACTACTTAACTGGACATTTCAGAAGCAAGAATATTCCCTGGGAATTGCTGCTTGGCTAGCACAGCCTGCTGGAAATCTACAAAGCAGAGATCCACTTTTTGAAACTTGAGCTAACTGGATGATCTTAGAGAAAAGTCAGGAATATTTTGTGACTTTGATGAATTGATACTTTAGGATCTTTTTTTTAAGAACTAAAAGTTTTTGGAATTAGCCCTTGGAATAATCAGTTCTGACAATACTCATCCCACTTCAGCCTATTCACTCAGTCACACAAATTAGGAATCAATGCTCACTCTTTCTCATTCATTCTCTTGAGGAATGAAGTAAGAAAATATTAGTAAACATCACTCACAAAAATATGACATTACTGGAAATGGTCTGAGAGTAAGTGATGCTATATAAACACTGCAGTCATTCTAACATCCCCTAAACAAAAGCTGACATGAACAATAACTATAAATGTTCCTATTGATTTCCTATCTGGTGTTATTTTTCACTCCCAAGGTATATCATTCAAAATATATCAGCACAGATACTCTGTGAAGGAAGAGACAATGAATCACATCAAAATTTTAGTCACTAAGAGGAAGAGGATTTAACCTTATGAGATCATGTTATCATGTTTTCCTTCAGTTGTTTCTTCAATATTTATAACTCAGTTCTCTCCAAAAATCAACTAATATATTTATTGTTGACATATTTCATCGAGTACTAAACATTTCTTAGACAGTTTAGACATCCATAAGGCCCTGCATGAAATGAGTTAAAAGTTTTATTCAGTAACATAGATGTCCTCCTACACAACAGGGAAAAATTTTTCCATAAGTACCCAATGAATAATGGCTTTCCACTAAGCAAACAGCACATGACCTGCTTTAGACACACAACTCGCACTGTGTGCACTCAGGTCCTGCTGAAACCTCTCTTTTTGCTGTCTCCTGCTACGCAGGGGGAGCAGCAGCAAAGCCCCATAAGGGCAGTCAGGAGCAAGGAGGTCCCAAGGGGCTGTGGTCAGCACAGAAGCTGGACAGGACAACTGTAGATCCAGTGCTGCCTGGCGTCATCCTGAGTGACAACCAAAAAGTGAAAGGAGGCCAAAATATGACAAAATTTTAACCAATCTGTTCTCAGAGTGAAGGAACAAATGTTAAAAGGCAACAACCAAAGGCAGGTGTCTAGAACTCCGCTCCAAGATCCGTTTTTAAAGCTATCAAAACAAAGTGCTCAGGTATCACAGATGAGGTAAAATACATCAAAGATTTACCGTCTTCCCCTCCATCCTGAAATATATCATGTAACTCGGGAGCTTTCCCATTTCCTTTGGGAGCATACTGGTTGCTTTCCAGATCTGTAAGATTTTATGCTCCAAAATGTGAACAGCTGCTGCTCAACTACAGCAACCCAGCACTGCACTGTTCCATCTGTGCCATCCTTCACTTCCTTGAGAATTACCTCGGTACCAAACTAAATGGTGCATTCTAACCTCATGGTTCCCCTGTGCCCTTGGACAAGACCAATATAATAGGCAAAGTAGGGAAATTAATGTTTCACATTTGAGTGCTTTGCTAAAATTAAAATTATTCTTGTACTTGAAATCTAACTACTGGCCATGATTTCTGCTCTGGATCTGTAGAGAATAGAATCATAGAATGGTTTGGGTTGGCAGGGACCTTTGAAGGTGATCCAGTCCAACCTCCTGTAATGAGCAGGGACATTTTCAACTATATCAGGTTTCTCAAAGCCCCATACAATCTGACTTTAAATATTCCCAGGCATGTGGTATCTGCAGTTTCTCTGGGCAACCTGGTCCAGAGTTCCACCATTCTCACTGTAAAAATTTCCTTTCTTATATCTAGCCTGAATCTATTCTCTTTTAGTGTAAAACCATTTGTCCCATGACAAAGGTCATGCTAAAATCTTTGTCCCCATCTTTCTTTCTTTGTCCCTTTCTTTCTGTAGGCCCCCTTTATATACTGGAAAGCTGCTCTAAGGTGTCCCCTTGGGCCATCTCTGCTGCAGGCTGAACAGTCCCAACTCTCTCAGCCTCTCTTCATAGGAGAGGTGCTCCAGACCTCTGGTCATCTTCATGTCCCTCCTCTGGACCTCCATCAGGTCCTGTCTTTCCTGTGTTGACGGCTCCAGTTGTCAGTGCACTGCAAGAAATTGCCTTTAACTTTAGCCATCTAAGAATTAAAAATACCATTTAAAAATACTTGTATCACATTAAAAAGAATGTTAGGATATTCTATTCCCAAATCTAGTTTTACTTTACAACTGTAACTACTATGAAATAATATATTTAATAACTGATTGCCAAATTTTGATTTGTTACTATAATGTTATCTGATTAAAAAACTTAAAACAACTGTCAAAATTATAGGTGATTAATTTTAAACTAACATGTCCTTCTTGCTACTAATATGTAAGCATGTCATCCAGAGGGGGCAAACCCTGGACTCCTTTACCAACAAATCCACCCTTTTCTGCCAAACCTTGACACCGAGGATGGATGATTAGACTAGTGGAGAACTGTGAGCTCCCTTTAAGACTCTATCTATTCTAGGTAGCCAGGGACGCACTTCTGAGCCTTCTGTTTTCTTAAACCTTGATTCACATTTGAATAAAGGAGTTACTTTTCTCTGCTTACTTTTCACCAGTATCGGTTAGTTAAAGTATTACCTCTTCCTACAAATGCTGCCTGTTTTCTACCCTTAAACTATAACCATTATCATAACCCTTACCCTCTCCCAGGGCACCCCAGCCCCTCAGGAATGCGTCAGAGATGAGCAGATTTCAGTCTGATTTCAGTATCCAGCATCCCAAGATCCCCAAATGATACAGCAGGTATCAAGACAATGAGGTCTCTCTCATAGCCTGATAACCATAGCACTGATGTGTGCTCCTCCTCCTCCCAACAGGCCCCAGACCTGTATTTCTGAGGACCTGATGATGCTCTGGTTAAAGCAGCGAGTGTGCACTCAAAACTAACAAAGCTGTTAGAAAGATTTTGATTTCCAGTACGCATATACACGTGGCATTCCTCCGCACTAATTTTTTTTTAAGCCCAGTTTCTGACAGATGGAAGTCCTAAGCAGCTACACTGTTCTTTTTTATGTGCAAAGATCTTCTGTGGAGACAGATGAAGATTCATTTATTCTCCTGGGGAAAAAAAAAGTCTTCTAAATAAGGAGTGGGAATGCATTACATACATTCAACATTTTCCAAGTTTAATTCGTCTACTCATTATCTTGAAGATCTTCTCAAGCTTTTGATAAAGAAAGATGTAGCACTTTTGTTTACTATCACTTCATTTCCAGGAAGCATTATATAACTATTATGTGTGCAGTAAACTGCTTCATTTTGTGGAGCCTGAATTCCCAAAAACACCCAAGTGATTTAAGGTGCCTTGACTTTATATTTCCAAAAGCAAGCAACTGCAGGTGATTCGGAGTCCTTAATCTTAACAGCACCCATCTGCTATTTTGTCACATGTAGCAGAAGCCTGTCCACATCTACTGCTCCTGTGGTTGTTCATCACTTTGTACATATCTCCCAGGCTCTAGGTCAGGAGAGAAAAAAGAGGATCCCATCTGCAAGTTGCTTTGTAAATGCAGACTCAGAGACTTGTTCAGGCACAAAGCAAGGTAAACAATACAATTGAGGGAGTCCTTGTTTAAATCCATAGCCCATGTAGTCAACACTCAGTTGAACAAAGTTCAGATGAGCTCATTTTAACTCAGCATGTGTTAAGAACTCAATTTAAAAATAGTTACTATGAGTAAATGACAGTAGATATCAATTGTATCACAAAAATGTGATAGTTTGCCTGGAGGTAAAACTGAAATGTTAATGAGTTGTAAAAATGTCTGTTTAAGTGAGGGAAGCTATTCTTTCACTTATTAGAACTCTTTTTGGCTTGAGTCAGTTTAGCAATAAAATTTCCTTTCATTTTTGTCATCTACTTTTCCATGTGCTATATTGTCTGCTTTTAAATTTCATTGTTAAACTTATGCTGAAGGCAATTTAAAAACTCCTAAATCTCAGTTTTTCCAGGCATTGTTGCTATGGTTACACATATGCCAATATACACCTGAGTAAAAGAAGGAAAAACATCCGTCTCTTCTCCTTTTAAAAGGAGAGCATTATGTTCTAGAGATAAAAGCCTGACTGAGTATCATTTCACCTACTCTGCTTCAAGTCAGTGGAAGCAGAGCTGAGCTCCATGCCACCTTCTCTCAATCTCCCATGGACCTCTGACCAGTGTGAAGACTGACAACCCTGCCTGCAAAAGCAGCACTGTCACCCCTGCAGGAGTGAAACCTGGCAGGCAGGCATGATTCCCGCATTCACCAGGTATGTGAGGTAGATGCCAAGCCCCAGAGCGGAGCTCTGCTCCCTCACACAGAGAACCTCAACAATTATTCCTCTTTCTGCTCCCTATCCAACTTTCACTACATGGTCTTCTGGTCTAAGGTGTATGCACTCTGTGTCGTTTCCAGTTCTGTTTTATTTTGCAAATAAAGAAGGGGCTACTTCCCCTCCTCTCCTCACTCTTTATTACCTTTGTAATTGAGATTTTTCTTCTGGTTATTGACTCAGACAGGCTTCAGTTTTCAGAAACACCCAAGCCGTGTAAAACAAGCTCTTATTCAGCCCCAGGGTCACCAGTGAAGAGCCAGGACCAGTCAGTTAGGCCGTAATTTTCAGCAAGCAGGAAAAAATTCTTAAGGGATTTGATGACATTTTTTCTTTACAGCTGTTGTGATTTGACCCCAATAGACAGCTAAGCCTCATTCATTCCTCCACAGTGAGATGGGAAAGAGAACCAAAAAATCAAACGGTAGAAAACTCATGGGTTGAAATAAAGACAGCTCAATAAGGAAAAGAAAGAAAAGGAAAAAAATTATGGGAAGAAAACCCAATTGCTTACCACCAGCCAAGCCCAGACAGTCCCTGAACAACAGCAACCCTGACAAATTTCTCCTCAAGACTTTATTGCTGCATGCAATGCTGTAAGTTGTGGGATGTTCCTCTGGTCAGTTGGGGTTAACTATCACATGACCAGTATCTCGTGTAACCCCAGCCCTCTCTCTGGTGGGGTGAGAAGCAGAAAAGGCCTTGACTCTTTGCAATAGTGAAAACATCCTTGTTGTTATCAACACCATTTTCAGCACAAAACCAGAACACAGTCCCATAGCAGCTACTCTGTCCCAGCCCAAACCAACACAACATCATTTTGCTATTTCCATGTTCCTGAATATCACAGTAATTCAAGTCAGTTGTCATTATTTGAAGATTAATATTTTTGTTAGTGTGGAGCAAAAGTAGTTAGCTCTCAGTTACATCTATATTGCAAGATCAAAATCTGTAGCATTAGCACAAGGCATTGATCCTGGCACAAAGAGCTTAAGTGCATGTGAATTGGCTTCAAATCTCCCAAAGAGAGAAGGTGATTCCTCCACTAGTCTTGCAAAATTATAGTACTTTTTCTATAAATGAGCAGAGTTCTTACCAGAGTACAAATCAATTGTAAGTAGACTCTAACTTATGCAATTTCAGAGAAAAACATTACAGTAATTTGTCCATCAAAATTATTGAAGCTGCTCCGTATTGCATACACAGATGTAGCCCTGGACAAGCGTCAGAGCAGAGAGTTCCACAAATAAACTATTTCTCCCTGTGAGCCAGAAACCATGGCAAAGCTTACAACAGCGCCTTATGCTGATTTGACCAGACTGAACAAGAAAAATTCCTACTTACTAAGAATTACAGTGACCATGTAATTACAGTGACCATTGAATTACGAATATTCATATGCTACCTCTCTTTTACCATCAGCTGGAGTCAAGCACTATGAGGAACTAAATTTTGAAAATCCCTCTCCCTTGGGAAATCTCCACTCTACTTGTGTTTATGCTCTATTGCAATGTCATGAAAATTAGTATCAAGATTACACTGTATTAACACATTTGCACAAAGCCTGAACAAGAAGAAGATAGTCATTACTGATATTAAGCTGCTGATATTTAAGTAATTGCTTTTCTTTATCAGCCTTATTATCAAATGATCTTGTTACAGCTACAGAATTACCTGTAATCACTTGCACAGAGAGGATTTTAAGCTTGATCAGAAAAGAATCATTAAACATTAATTAAAATACCACATGTACACTCTGTATTTGGCTTGACAGTTCGCAGGAGCAGCTTGTTAAACAATCCCCGCAAAGCACAGAGATAAAGCAAGGTGTGCCTGTGCTGAGTGCCCCACTGGGAGTTGGAAACATGACTTCAGTCCATTTATAAAGTTTTCTCATTAGGTTTCAATTCAGGAGCAATGCCACAATGGTATTTAAAGGATATTCAATCACTCATGACAGAAAAGCTAGACTGACATTGCACAAATGGTGTTTGATTATTACCAATCTATCATGTCAGTTAGCAGGAGGAAAAGATACATTTCAATTGATTTCAAAAGACTGCTGTGACAAATGCGTTCCGGGAAGCTGGGCAACAACAGATTTCAGGTCCTGATTAATCTGGTATACACAAAACTGTATACCCTGGTCTTTTTTAAGCACACAACACACTCTTCAACCGAAAATTCGAGCAGCTACATGACCAAACACTGGATTATTTTCTTTCCAGTCTTTTATTTGATTAGTTGGGTTCTCCAAGGGGTAGTGGTTACAACACTCATGAAAAAATCTGGACTTCTACTCATTTGTTATACTGTCACCACAAGTAAGAAGAAAAACAGTGTCTTCGAGAAAATGAACCAAAATATCTGGGGATCATGTCAGTTGGACTACACAAGAGAAAGAAATTACATCAGCCAGGCCATGTTCCAAACATGGTAGAAAGGGAATGTCACCCAACAAAAATGCATGGCACAATCTGCTACCTTCAACTTCTCTGAGTGGTGCCAGAGTCTATGGGGGGATCTCACTTTTACAAGTAGGCCTGTTTGTCAAAGCAATATCTCCACTGAGTTATTGTTTTTTTGCTGTGGACACTGGCAGTGACACCTAGTGGGTAGTGTTTTCCACAAACATGCGGGTTTTCCCATGGCTCTGTGTTCCCAGGTGTGTCAAGTAAACAGAGAAGAGATACTGACCTTTCAAACATGAAGGAAATATGATGTAAAAATAATATGTTCAAATGCAACACTCCCCAAGCAGAGAGTACTCATATCACTATATTTGATTCCTTATAAATAGTTCCATTACAACAGGGAAAGCCACAGAAGTGCATTTCTTTGTTTGTTAGATTATCTGCTGATTAAGAGAAAGAATTGTGGTTGCAGGAGTTCCCTTTTCTCTCCATACAGGCAAGACAGAGAGGCATTTTTCCAGGTCTTCTCCATTCAGGATACCACAGAGATGAAGATCTAACTTTTTTTTTATAGTCCCTTAAAAATATATTCTCAAAGGTGAGGAAAATAGAGGACAAGGCAGAATTTCATTTGTGCCTATCTAGTTAGAACCATGTAATTGGGGAATATTCTCGTATGTGATGGAAGACTAAGCACAAGAACTCATAAAAACCACTAGCTCTTCCATCATGGTCCTTTCACATTAACTCCGATGGTCTGGGCAATCAACAGAAAGAGAAGTGTTACCCCTTTTGCAAATGTGGCTAATGATTAACTACTACTGTTTAGCACTGAGGGAAATATTCCAACAATTAATGGGAAAAGTGTGAAATGTAATTTGCTGGCTTCTTCGTTAGCTGAGGAACTTGAGAAAAGAATTAAGTCTTGCAGTAATTTATTAGGGCTGATGTAGTGAAAAAACAGGAGAATTAATCCTATGGTTCAAAGTCTTGCTCTCTGATGCACCAGTGCAGTCGTAGGAAAACATCTTGTGCCTTCCTGCTGGAAAACTAAACCTGAATATGAACCAATGCTGGGCAGTCTTTCATTGGAATGGCTGTACATAGAGAGCTTTTTGGCGCTTACACCGTATTTCCTCCTTCTGGCGACTGGCAAGAAGCATAACACTGTTAGATGATTCTAAATAGATTGATCCATAACAAAGGCTTTGGGAGACTCCCTGAACTCCAGATAGGACTTCTGAAATCTCTCTTGTAAAGCAAAAAGGAAAGCAGGCATCCAGCTTCCTTCCATATATGTCTATAATTCCTGTCCTCTCACTGAGATCACAACTTGATCTGAAAGTTTGCAAGTCTGATTTCAGGTTTTTCTTAAGGTAAATTCCTCAGTACAGACAACTTTATTCCAGCTGTAATGGCAACAACTTCAAAAACAAAAACAAAAAAAAAAAAAAAAAGAGAAATCACCAGTTTGGCTCACAGTAACACTGAGCTACGAGGTTTAATCATGATTAGCTAACAGGATGCTGAACACAGTTTCTCCTGGTGTAGTAAGGCTATAAAATCACAATCAGAAGCACAGCAGCCATTTATTCTTCAGAACAAATTTTGCACTTCAATAAGCTTTTATTCATGTTTTCAAAGGCACTGTTCATAAAGTGAGGGGTTGCTCAGTGAGAGTAAAGGAAGCAGAAATGACATTAGTGACTGGCACTGTCCTTGCAGTCACATCAACCCCAGAAAGGCACTTCTCTCCAGTCGGGTCCTACAGGGTGTTCTGAGCGCATGTTAAAACAAAACTGCTGAACTAATTATTTCACACTTCTCATAAGAACAAAAAACAAATCTACTCTTGGGTCTGAAGTCTTGTGTGACAAGTTCCAGTCCATTTGCTGAAAACCCTTGTCATATGGAATTCATAACTGCTGTGACAGCTTTAGTTAAAAGCATGCCATTATAATCTGTCACACAACATAACTATTACCAAAAAATGATGTTCTGCATATTCACTTTGTGAAACACGGGTAGGTAGGCAAAGAGGGAGGGAGCTGGGATAGGGCAGCACGACACTTGAAGTGGGCTTCACTGTCTCAGACCATTTGTTGAAAAATGCACTTTGAAGTTAATCACATTACTTTCACCTCAATAACCAATGTAGACCCTGAATGTTTAATTATGCTACTGGTTTTATACCTAATCAATCTTTTTCATTAAAATCCAGTGAAGCAGACAACTGAGATAATTACTGAAGAATCATCTTAATTAAAAATTTTAGCTTCTAATTAAGAGTCATTGTTTACCTCATCAGAAAGCCATTAGGATTCAGGACAAGGTTGCCCTGCTCATTATGTTTTCACCTTTTTTTTTTTTTTTAAAGCTTTGGGCAAAGAGAATGACACAGGACTTTATGTTTAAAAAGGAATTATTACAATTGTCCAATGAAAAAGGAGAATATGTACAAGCCAGGGTCACCATTTTTCAAAAGCCATATAGCATATTTACATTCAGAGTAATTGCAGAATATGTTTGCATATAAATTGACACTGCCTTGGTTCTTGAAGATAAAGAAATGCCTATACTTAAAATGGACATGACCACCTAAATTATTTCTTTACTGCTTTTCAGCTACAGTGAAGATAATTTTGAAAGCCCTCAATCCTCCTATCCTGCAATCAGAAAATTCTTTATGCTTTTCACTGTTGTTTTCACAAGTGTCTGACTTTGAAGTCTGCTTCAACATCAGAGAAGTCCAATTCAACGCTTCAGCCGGGGATTAAGAACTGCATAGGAGTTAAATGCCTCCACTGAAGATGTGCAGCTTCAACATGCTCACACTCACTGCAAGGCACCAGCACCAGCTATATAGCTGTAATGATGCTTCAACTGACAGAGTTAATCAGGGAAAATTTTCATCCAGTATTAAATGGATTCAGTTCCCCCTCTATATATATTCCAAGACAGAAGCAAAAAACAAAGACATCTCCATATGGGAGGTATTTTCCACCTTCATCCCAGCAAGAAAATTTGTAAAAATCATGATGATGTCAGACTAAGATTTTGAGTTCAGACACTTGAAATGCTAAACTAAACACATATAGCTGGAGTGGTTGCTAATAGGCACTGACCATTTGCTAAAGACAAAGCAAACTGTGTTAGGATCAGCACTCAACCAAAACCAAACCTATGTTACAGAAACCTCTTGTATCATGTATTAATTTATCTACTTCTAGTGGCATCCTGCAGGACATGGTATAAGGAGAAATATAGGTCTCCAGTTATTAGTATTTCTCACACTTTGGAAAACTACTGACCCACGCTTCCCACAACAAATTGAGAAGATAGCATTAAAAGTAAGAATAATTGTTTTTCATGCAAGTTCTTTGTAACCATTAAAGTAGGTGAGAGTAAAATTAATAGCAGCCAGGAAATTCATGTAAAATTCTCAGATACCACTGGGATTATTAAGTTAAGTAACAATTGTCCCTATTAGTAGGAATGACATTTGGCAATAATAGCAGGCAACCGGTTATGGCTCAGGAAGAAGTATTAGCTTACTGTTTTAGGGGAGAGAGTGAGACCAAGAAAACAGGAGACATTTAAAAGAAAGTACACAAAAGGATAAATAGCAGCAGCTCCTAGTTGATTTCAGACAAGAACTCAGCTGTGCCAGCTAGTTCCAGCACTTCTTAATCAGACATACTTGCTCTAACCTTATAACGAAAACTGATTGCAGGAGGCTGAAGCAGTTCTTGCTCCACTCAACAGGCAATTAGAGCCTGCACACCTGAGGTTGAGAACCGACTACACTACTGGCACACCAATACAGAGAGATTTTAGGGTCTGAAATGCCAGCAGGCATATATTTGCCTGAGAAAAATTCACATGAGTAGAGGCAAGTTAAGTCTGCAGTTGCACCTGAGCGACCTCATTGAAGCTTCAGGTGTCCTAATCTGAAATTTAGATTTCTACCATAATTGTCACATGCTGACTGTACAATTTCCAGTGCCCTGATATTTCTATTACACTATCACAGAACTCACCAAAATCTCTTGTCCAGTAGTCTTCTCTTTTGGGGATCACACACATCTTGTAAGCATGTTCAGATATGAGAGATAAGTTTGAAACCATTCCCTCAGATGTGGATGAGTAAGCAGGGGAAGAGCCACATCATAGCCTAGCCATTGGGGAGTCCAGAACTAATGCAATTTTTCACATTTCTGCTAAGTATTTGAGGAATCTTCTTATTGGGATCTTGTAAGTAGGGGAAGGACAACCAAGAATGAGAACAAATCAATCACTTTAAGAACCGTTCAAGTCCCTAACTACTGAAACAGCCTTGTGACCTCTCATTTGAAAGGAGAAACAAATCATTTATTTCCAGTCAAGGTTTGGGTGCTTGCCTACCTGTGCTAGAGAACAGGAAGATTCTCAGTACCATGTCTGTGGGAGCTTAGACACCTCTTCACTTGATTCTTTTGATGCTCAGTTGTCGGTAGCTCTGCCTCCCTGTGCACCACAGGGGAGCCTATGTAGCCTGCTTTTAGCACAGAAACTTTCTAGTTATTAAGTTAACAAGACTAGTAGTCCTTGTAAAACTAAACCCTATCCACCCTTACAGAACTGGCTGTGAGTCACTTTTGCTGGTCACTTTATATTGTGCCACTACAAAGCCTTTAGTGTAGTCACTAATGGAAAACACATGTCGAACTAGTTACTCATTACAGCTGTAGGAAAGTGACATAAAGCAGTCACAGTGCCTTGCCACTGAACATTTATTAAATTTCAGGTCACCATTTTAATTGGTGGAACTAAATTAATTTATCACATAATTACATGTCAATTTATGAAGAAAAGTGATTTTCGTGTTACTGATCAAGGTTGCAGTGACTAGAAAGTCAGAGATTTAAACATGAAAACTCCTGTCTTTGCTGTACCTGCCCACCTTAACAACTGTTTTAAAAAAAAGAAATTACCTGTTTACCCAAGGAACCAAATCTCAGAGGTTCTGAAATGCAAGAGTAGCTAAGAGAAGTTGTAAGGAGTCATGAGGTAAATGTGAAGATTTTCGAGGCAGGGAAAATATATTTACAGTTAGGGTAGATGTGCAAACATTTTCCATCTCAGTCTTTTGCTATCCAGGAAACCCTGAGACAAAAAGCAAAAGAAAAAACTCAGTCTTTTAAACATTGGAGCTACTTGGGCATGTGTAGCTAGAGATCCTCATGTCCACCCACGTAATCTAAACTCTGAGAGATTTTATGAAGTCTGAATAACACTTAAATTGTGCATGAGGCACGGGAACTGGAAATGCCCATGTTTGCTCTGTTCCTGGGGCTGAGTTGCTGCGTTGGTGGCACACCCCTGTCTCTGGGACAGCGACGGCAGTGCCCACAGCACAAACAGGTTGTTTTCCTTATAGGAACACAAGGCCTGGCAGAACAAGAACCACAGGGAATTGCTAGCCAGCAGCAGGCTCTGCTACTAAGTGAATAAAAGGTTAGTAATAAAGAAACATCTCCTCAAAGGAAACCTAGTACAAGTCAACATGCTCTTGAGACCAGTATAAGAGCAGTGCTCACTCAGGTCAGCTTGAGGAAGGGGAAGTGAAGAGAGGCCTCTGACTGCAGAAAAAGTGGGATGTGGTTATTCTTTCTGTGGAAAGCTGATGAACTATTCATTTAAGGGGCAATATCACCTGCCTGCAACACTGATGGCAGCCTGGGAGGGACAAAGTGCACCAAATCCAGTCCATGCATGACCTTTCCTGCTTTCAAAGCTCAGTGGCTACAAAGACATGAAACAGAGTAAGAAAAGAGATCATGAGGAGATACAGCTATACAAGCATCTTAATGGATGCAGGAAAGGTGCTACAAACCCTCAAAACTACCAGAAAGGCATTAGTAAACTGTATCCTGGGAAGAAAATGAAAAAAAGAGACAAGCTAAGCTCTAGACCAGAGCACGGCATGAATGTGAACAGCAGCAGCAGGATACAGGAGGTATTTTCTACATATAGCCTGGGAATGAAATGTTTAAGGGAAACTAGATTTCATTCAGATCAGCACAAAAGTAAAAATAAAAATTTAAAAAACAAAAAGGAAAAAAACCCCAAACATTTAGCAGTGGGACTGAAAGCTGCAAAAATCAATAATCTTGGTAATGTACAGTGGAATCCACAGAAGGACCAGCTCAAGGTAGAGGAAATTAAGAGATTTACTGACACGTTGGAGGGCACGGCACATTTGGAAAGACAGTGAAGAGCTCAAGCTGTCACTGAACACCGTGCCAGTGGTGCATGCAGAGCAATGCATGTCAGGAGCATTACGGCAAAAGTGGGAGAGCAGCTCCAGCATGCAGCATAATTAAGTGTAATTGGAAAGGTGGAGGAATCCTCAGAATGGGTTAGCTTGATTGCTACAAGTAATGAAAAACCAAACACATGCTGGGCCAATGTGAAAATGCAAAGGCCTTTGGGACCCACACACAGCTAAAATGGGAAAAATTGTATCACAACCACCCTTCCAGATGTAACTTGCAAGAATTCCACAAAGGCTCGGTTCAGTGCAGAGGAACAGGTACAGTCTACTCTCCTTTGCTGAGGGACATGGAGAGATCCCTACTTCCACTACTGCATCAGGAGGAAAGCATTTCTATACATTAGAGGCACTTTATATCTTAGAAAAGGGAATGAGATTAGGAGAGAGGAAGTGATCTGATCTAATCCTTGGAGGACAAAACATGCAAGGATTTAAAACACCATCATCCATGAAAAAACTGAACCACACTGAGGCTGTGAACTCCCTGTTAGTATTTACACAAAGATAAAGAGAAAACTCAGTGTTTTCATGAGGTCTGAGGAATAGAAGAGAGCAACTGGTAGTGAAGGAGATGGACAAAAGCATCCAAAATACAAAGGATGACAATCACACTCTATTGACTCAAATTAGAAGTCAAAGAAATAGAAGAAAATCCTGTAGCAGCTGTCCTGTCATGCAGCAGAATGATGGCATAAAAAAGAGAAGGGACAGATGTTCACTCACACTTATGATCTGCCAACAGAAATAGGGAAATGGGAAGAGAAGCGCAGTGTGTAGACACCACTGATTTCTTTTTAATACGGTAATCGAGGCCTGAATGTCAGGCAGCAGAGATATTTAGATTTTAAAAATATTCAGGCTCTGAATGGGGATTATGAACAAGTCCAATGTGGTTTAGAGAAAAAAAAAAAAAAAACAAGGGATTCTAGAGAACATTTCCTCCAGTCATTCAGAAGGAAGTCTGTGAGGGACACTAAGATGTGGCACTGTACAAAAGGCAAAGAAGTGCAAAAGAATTTTCCAGAAAGACATCAGAGGTAACATAAATTCTCCTAGACTGTTTTATTTATGTAAAGTATCAAAAAAAAAAAACAGCAAGGAGGAAGAACTGATAGTTCATGATGCACCTAATAGAAGCTTGGCAGCAATTGGTGTGTGATTTATATGAACATAGGCAGAAACACTGCCTGCTGATACTTGATTATTGCAGTCGTTTTGTCAAAGTAACTCAGCTCAGAAACACATTATACAGCACTGCAATGAGTCAGGCCACAGGAATATTCACTAGGCGTAGTATTTACAGCAAGTTAATTTGTAAGAGTAGCTTGCAATATATACCCAAGCTATTCCAAAAATTTGCAAAGGACAGTATTTCATATACACAACAAGCAGTTTGTATTTCCTGCAGTCCAACAGAATGGCTGAAAACACACATTTGAGTAACTGAGGAGACATTACTCAAGACAAATGAAGAGGGATTGAAACCCATACTTCTGTTTAATACAATAACCAAACCAAGTTGTGCAGTTTTATTAGTACTGATGCTAAAAGTGCAAGAAGCACCCTATGTAAGAGAAGGTGCAACACCCAGAGGTGCAAATTACTGGATGAAATAGAGTGTGGTGGACAAAAAGCAGTGGAAATTTCACTATGAAATGTCAGGCTGCTAAAACCATCACAAGAAACATCAACCCAGGCAAAAAGGTGCAGTAACAGGAGGGCATGACTATTTCTTCTATAATATATATATATATATATACACACATATATACTATAATATAGAATACTACATCATCTGCAGTAGATAGCAGCACCCCACAAGGAATCTGCCAAACCCATCAACCTGGCTGATCAATGAGAAACTGTCACTCTTGCTATTGCACCTGCACAGTATTCTTAGGTTACATATTTCCCACCTGCAGCTGGTGTGTCTTCTGTTATCTGACAAGATCTGCTTTGCAAAGCCTGTTGATATCCCCAGACAAATTCCACACTTTCACATATAATGATCAGGTTAATAGAAAATTAAATATGAAATAACACAGGAGTGAATAGTAAATACATCAAGATTCAAGTATTCAGTAATTGAGAGAATACCAAGTCAATGTTAATTCATGCATGCCTCATTCTGTCCCAGCAGGTTTAAGCATTACAAAAAATTTAAAGTGTTTCTTTTGCTCCACACAAAAGTGGTAAAGTCAGGGCTGCTGCAGAAAGGGATTTGACAGAGGGGTGCTGTACAAACTACCCAGTTGTGAGGCATATCCCTCTTCAAGGTTTAGAGTTTAAAGTTACCAAACAAACAAAAACAGAAGGTTAAACAAAGGCAAAAGAAACTTACTTTGGGTCATGCACTATGTCAGTATTGAAACCGGGACCTACACTAATCCTCCTGAACACCAGTTGAGAGTTTATTCCTTAGATGTTCACTGTAAGAAAATTCAAGAACTTGGACAAACCTCAGGATGACACAAAGCCGTCGATGGAGTTCTGAGTTTGACTGAAGGAACACCAGAGTATTCATAGACAAAAAACCTTCCTGCCTCGGTCACAAGTCTTGCAAACTTAGTGGTAAAGCAAAGTAAACCTGCTGGGAATAAACAGTCCTTGGTCTCGTAGCTATGTAACAGAATATTCAAACATTACTTAAATCTTCAAAGTAATGAGGGCATAGTTTTTAATATCTAACTAATGCAAAGACTAGAGAGTGATGCCTCTCCCTGGACAGTTATAAGCAGTGACATATTTCCTATAATTCCCTAACTGCAGACTGAATATGTAATAGATTAAAAATATACTGAAAGAGATGATTAACACACAGTCCATTATGAGTTCCCTAAAGTAACATTTTCTGAAATATTAATATTTAATTATGGAGGTGACAGCAGGCTGCAGGGTTTCCCTTCTTTCTTTTCAATGTTCTTCTTATCTGTCTCTAAAATATTAGAGATAATGAGAAATCATGTACCTGTGTAAACTCTAATAGGAGTAATACGAAAAAGAAGAACAGAAAAAGAAAAAAATTAGGCCTCAAACTGTTCATAGGGTCTCTGGTAATTGGAAGAGTCAATGGCTATATGATTCAAGAAAATACCTTCCCTGGAGAAGGAGACTGATTGTGCCACATTTATACAGCAGCTAACCAACACTAAGCAGGCTTTCCTTTGCATATTATTGGTGCCAGCCCAATGAGGCAGAAAATTGCATCGTGTCATTTAATTTCCCAATCTTTGTTTTCATTGTATTAATCTTTTGGCTTTACTTCACTTTATAATTTGAAGGCTCAGCAAGAAGCAAACCAAATGGAAATTCAGCTTACTTTCATGTCTAGCTGGATGTTCATTGCAGTTTTGGAAAGTTTAATTCTGCGTAATCTCACCCATGAATAATAATCATCTGCTTTTGTATGCAGACATATTAGTGGTTGTTAAAGACTGCCTTAAAAATTCCTGGGGTTGTGCCCAAAAGTCAGTCACCAAAACATGATTAACAAATAGGTTACAGGAAGAGAGCAGATAGGTTTTTTCAATGCAACCTTTTCCCCTTAGTGTTATAGAAGAAAGTAAAGAAGTTGGCAAACTTCCTGAACTTGAGTAATAATTTTAAATTTTACAATTCCCAGACTGAAAATTCAGATGCTGAGGATGTTGAGACAGAGCAGTGGTCTTAGAAAAAGCACAGGACATAAATATGGAGGTTTCACTTAAATAGAAGGAAGAGGAGGAAAAAAAACCTGACTCTTTTCTTGTACTTGGAGTTACTTGACTCACCAAGGACTGGGTTGTGCTGGGTCCTGCTCGGACAGCAGGGCCCTACTGAGATCTGCTCAGAAGCAGGAACAGATTAGCAGAACCATCTGCACCTCATCCTCCATGCCGGGGCAAATTTAGGAATAAATCCCAAATCCAGGCCTTCAGCTGAATCTTATCCCATCCCGAAGCACACTGACTCCTTGTAAAAGGTCTGAAGGGTGACTCAATTGCTATTGGGTGTCTTAGACACATTATTCTTGTTGTCATTTATTGCACCATTATGAAGACATGCTATAAATTTATACAACACGTTTAATATGTATTTCATGCTGTGGTTATGTGATTCCTAGGTCATCCAAATAGGATTCATGAGCCATATCTGATGAATAAAGTTATATTTAACATGAGATGTCTTTTTCATGATTCTGTCTCTCTTTTGTCAAAAAAGGGATACTTTTCTTTCAAAGAGAATCTCTTGAGACCATGAGGAAGACTTTAAAGCTTCCTCTGCTCAGATCTTCAAGGACATGTCTTACCCTTAAAAGTTTAGGATTTTGCCTGTTACTTTCCAATTTGGGGAAGTTTCCGCACTTGCATGCACCTTAGTCACATTAGAAGCACGTTCAGCAAATAATGCTGTCACTGTCACAAGAACAAAATAATGAAGGTGTAAATAAATGAAGCTTGTGTTTGAAAAAAAAAAAAAAAAGGAGAGGGTATCGTTTAAATGTTCATGACCCAGGAGAAGAAGAAAGAGCACCAATAACTACACCCTGCATTTCAGTGCAGTTCTCTCTACTTAGTAAGAGACAGAAAACATTGGACCTGCTGCTGACTAACTAATGGTGAATGGAAGGCCCTCAGAGAAACCACTGTTTGACTCATGAGAGCCGAACCTCATTACAGAAGTTGAGCAAACCTATTACCTTCCTCTCAGGGTGAGTAGCCCTACCCAGAATCTGGCTCTGATGCTGTCATTTGCTCTGCTTGTGCCCCTTGAACGCACAAATCACAAAGGGGTGCATTTGCTTCCTAACATCATTAAACATGTGTTGAAGTACTTGATTATCATCAGGAAATAGATAAGATGTTTTAAGGCCTCTCACGAGATGGACATCATTCAGAGAAAGTTTAAAATTAGATTTTTAAATTCAGATTTTGAAATGGACTTTTGAAAAGCTTATGAGAACTTTGCTAGAGCCACCCATGCTCCAAATGCACCATAAGTTACTGGACTGAAAGATAAAATATGTCAGGAAATTCTGCATCTGTAGTACTCTAGTTGAGCAATCAAATAGTCATAATGTTCCCTGTAGCTCCCAAATTTCACAGGAAAAGATGAGCAGCAACTCAAAGCTCCATTAGTCTTATTGAAATCCTAGGAATACCATTCCCTTTCATCTGAATTAATCTAGCCTCAAGCAAACTCAGAACATACAGGACTGTTTCAGCTTGCACATTGAAATAATCAATCTTCATCCATTGCAGACTCCTTATGAGCTCATTTAAAACAGACCAGAGGTACCCAAAATAGTTTCACAGACCTCAAGACTCCCTGACATAAATTTAAATACTCCACTGATTAGGCTCAATGAAGATTTCAAAGTTCATTAGGACCAAGAATTACATTTAGTTCCATATATCTAGAATAAAACAAGTTCCAGTAACAAAGAGAATTTAATTTTTTTTACATTCTGTGTTAAACTGCCAAGAAACGCTAACTGCTTCATCAAATTGTAATTGAGGCAATAGATGGACAAATATCGAATACTATGATGTGGAATAGATTTAAAGGTCTTCTTGCATAAAAGTTGATGTGTCTTAGAAAGTCAATTACCAGAATTTTGTGCAAACTGTCATGCAGTTTTCATAGCCATGACCTGACATGAATATATTGCTGATATTTGATTGCAGAACTAAGAGAAAATAAAACATGCATCAAGGTAATGAAATTATAAAAGATAGTTACAAATCCTGAAGTTGGTAATTTATAGGGGCTTTTCTACACTTGATATCACATTTTAGTGAACTTCATGAGTTCTGTAAGAATGTTTTTTCCTGTTTAACTTGTTTTTCCCAAACACTTGTTTTTCCTTCTTATCATGGTTTGATGCAGCACGGAGGAACCTCTTGCAAATCTTGGATGCAGGAAGAGCATGGACCTTGCAAGGAGTCAAGGAGAGAGTGCACATGTCTAGGGCTGCAGCACAAGCATGTCTGCAGTTTAAAAGAATGCGGGATAAAACTGGGACAAAAAAGGTTTTCTGCTATGGCTAGATGCTAAGGAGAAAAGTGCAAAAACTGAAGTGCTAGCTTTTCTCAGAAGTCTTTCCCAAAATCTTCACTTGACAGTTAATTTATATCTTCATGAACCCTTGCATGTGTGTAGACACATTCATCAATAACTTAAGCTAACACTGAATACACAACTATAACTGGAATAATAATGAAGCAAACATAATTATAACACTAAGAAGGCTGTGGACTTCTTTACCAAAAGACTAAAAGAACTGTGCAAAATATTAAGTACATTAAATGCACTCACAATGTTGTTCTGATGACATGTTGTTCAATAAATTACCCTCCATGAGAAAATGCACAGAGCGGAACAACTTAATAAGCAGATTTATTACAGTTAAAAAAAAAATAAAAGGAACATTGTTGGCAAAAAACTTCATAAGAAACATCATTAACATTATAATTATCCAAGAGTTTTTATTTTTTATTACGCCAATTATTCCTGTTATCCAGATTGCATTAAGTGAAAAAATGAAAGTGGACTTGGTCAGCCTAGCCTAAAAAACATTAGTAAAGACCTGCTTGATAGCAGAATTAAGAGGTGCCATCTTTTTCTTTCAAGCCCAGTTCCATGAAACATTTGCAAATCATTTAACAGTCATTTACACCCTAAAAAACTTTCAGACCTAAGTCAGAGAATGTTGCTAACAAACAATAACTCACACCACAGAAAAAAAGGAGGAGAGGAGGAGGAGGAGAAGAACCAAAAAAAACCAAAAAGAACCAAAAAAACCCCAAAATCAAACCAACCAACCAACTAAACCAACCTAGCCATAAACTACAAGGTACCAAAACAAGGAAACACTGCAAGAATCACCAACTTTTAGGCCCCCGTAATAGCAGGATATTCACTAAGAGGTAAAATCCTACTCACCCTGGAAAATGAACAAGCAATATGGAAACCTTCACGCTGGCAAAGAAAGTACAAGAGAAGAGATGTTAGGAAACTATTTACATACAAAATTACGGTAGTATTTTTTAATTATTTTTTTCTTGACAGCTTCAATTTGGTCTCTCCAGCTCACTGACAGTATGCTTTAACACGTATCAGCATTTACTTTTTTTCTTGCCTATCCAAAGATAAGGGTTCAAAAGATCTGATATTATCGAAACAATTCACAGTTTCAGAGAGCACCTTTCAAAATGTTTGCAATGGAAATCACAGCACTGTTTCCAGAATTTGTTTCTAATTGCTTTTCCAAACCAAAACTCTCGTTTCCACATCTATCTTTGGGATGGTCAAAAATTTTCTTCTACAATTTAAAACAAAGGAAGAAAGATTATGAGAGTTTAATTTGGGGCAGGGGGGTGAGGGAAGAGGGTGTACCTTCTCTGTGAGCCATAAGAAACAGATGCTACAGCTAACAGTAATGAAAATAACATTTTATGGTTTCCAAAGTTTTTAGAGCTTTGTATGGGGATGCCAGGGACAGTAGGCTGCTTCATTTTAAATTTCCACAGACTGCAGAATATTTCTGTACTTTCCCATCACCATAGCACTCTGTCTTAAATAATCAACATGGCAAAATACCTTCAAGTTTTAAAATATTGAAGAAACTTGAAGAACAGTTTTAGATTCCTCAACGCTATGCCCTTGAGACCGTTACAGCCTTCTAGTGCCAATGGAAATGGTCTTTTGACTTTTCTGGACTTTCAATAAGACCTTAAAAAATACAGTTTCTGTTCCAACTAATTGGCTCAGATGAAAAGAAATGGTGATAACCATTGCCTGAAGCGTTGGACCCATATGCAGTTCCATGAGGTCCAGACATTCATGCAGAAACCCTGTACCCCCCCAGTGGCTCTGGCCTCTGACACCACTTTTTAAGAAGACTCTCACATTCAACAGCACTGGCAAACTCTAAACAATAAGGAATTTCTGCTGGGAGTGAGGAGAAGAGGTACTGAAGTTATGGCTACAGGCAAGCGCTATTTTACAACTCCATAAATACCCGAATTTTGGTATCATGATTAACATTTACTCCTTTACAAGAACTCTGAAGCTGATGCTCTTTCAGAGATTCTGTCCTTACTTGTCTGTCATACCTTGCAGGTGACTGCTGCTGTATTTACACTGGTGTGTACTGCAGCCCTTCCTCTCCCATGGCCATCCTGGGACTCGCAGCTTCTTAGTTCTGCTCTATTTGGGAGCAATGCTTCTCTTAAAATGTGAAAAAAGGGCAACAACAGCAACAAACAAAAAAGAGAAGGTCTGCTAATAAGCAGTATTGTCTCCATTTCACTCAAGGGAAAACTAGGGCAGAGAGATTTGTTTGCCTGAAATTGAGGAAGAAGTCTATGCCAGAACTAAAACTGGAACCAGGCTCCGTGCTTTGACAGTAACCAGCCCATCCTCAGGTAGCTGTTACCTGCATCCTGTGGCTGCCTTCAGCCACTAACAAAATTACCTCATGTACCAGAAACAACATCAGGAGCAGTGATGGCACCATGTGAAAAAATCCCAATACCATCAGGGTGGGGTTCATTTTCTCCATATATCGTCCTGTGCCACTGTTGGAGTGGGGACACGAAGGCAATACACCCATCCCGACATGGGGGGCACAATGATGGGTGCAATTCCAGGGAGATGAGTGTGTCACTAGGAAGAAGAGGCAGCCCTGCCCTGTCAAGAAATCTGGAGAGCCATGTCCCTCAAACGTGAAGATAAGGAGGAGCAAGGGGTGGGAACAGCTGGAGCCGTAAGGAATTCACATGAGAAGTGCAACTGGGAAAAGTAATCTCTTGGCTAGAAAGAATCTGGTAGCTGGGAAATGGGAACTGGTCCACACTCGACAGCTTATGCAAAGAATTTTGACATCTGTTTGGCACAAACATTTTGAGTTTGCATTTAAAGTTAAATTGGGAGAGACAGCAAATAATAAGAAACAATGCAGAGAGATAAAGAAGGTCTTAGAGTAGATATTTTAAATACCAACACAGCTAATAAATGCAAATGAAGTTCAGTGCAGATAAGCACAGAATTATGAGACTGAAAGCAAAGAATGAAAAGGAGGAACTATCTGCTTAGAGGCAATCAGCCGCACTGTAATGGCCAAGAATGAGATCTGGGGAATTATTGTAAAAGAAATCCCCAAAGCTTTCAACCCAATGAGGAAGTGATTGAAATAAACAAGATGATAGGCTTTATAAAACCACCAGAGTATAATGTTCAGCTTCCACACCCTGCAAAGGGTAGGAGTGAAATGCACCAAAGCAAAAGGATTAAAACCAAAAAAGCAGCACTAACCTCATAGAATAAGATGGATTTTTGCCCTTGGTTTTTGTCTGAAGTCTGAATCTTCTCAATTGTTGTGCTCCTTTGTTACTATAATGTCCTATTTTATTATTTCATTTCCTTTTATTATTTTTCAGCCTGTCAGATAAAACTTAACGAGAACTTACCCAGGAAAGGACAGGATCTCCTTCACAATCACTGTAATCTATTGTTCAAGTCAGGCAAATTTTTAAAGCATAAATCCAAATTCTACTTTGGATGCCTACCTGGGTTACCGTATTACTTCAGAACAATGTGCAGGCACAAAATTAAAAGCACTATTGCTACAGTATAGCACTGTTCAGAGATGGTGTCAGCAGAGCCTGGAATATGGCAAGGAGGAAGCAGTTGGACAGAAGAAGAGGAGAACTTGCACTAGAAAAGGTCTGGTGTGGACATAATACAAGAGTTATATACAGAGGAAACCTATTACTCCAGTAATTACTCACGGCAGTTTGCCTAGCCGTCTCTCAACGCCACACCTCCAGAACTGACTGGGTAGCTCCTGGCAGCCATTAGCATCTTCTGGTATAATCTTCAATCCCATCCCTCAGCCTCATTGCTGGCTCTAAGAACACAGCAGAACAGAAGAACGGACATAGTGTGGCAGCCTGAAAAGCCATTTAGCTCAGACCTGCTGAGGGTTCAGCTCAGATCAAACACATAGCAATATTTTCTGAAGATTTTTTCAATACCCTAAATAAAATGCTGTTTTCTGAACAGGAAACTGTTAACATTTAATTTGTCAGATTGTCTTTTAAAGTCATGTAAACTTTTCCTACCCATACAATCATTTGGCAAAAAATCTCATGCATCCACTTAAAATAAGGCTGGTAGTTTTGCTGAGGCCTTTCTAGTGATGGGCAGAAGAGTGAATAAAGTTTTCCTGTTTTTTTTTTTTTAATACAGTTCCCTATCCGGCCTAAAGAATATTCAGTTTGTGATCCACAACTGCCTTAGATCTTTTTTCACAGGATTGGTTTCCAGTCAGTTGTTCTTAATCCTGGTTTTGGCAGCAGTAAACAACTTCACTGAGTGGGGACCCCCATCTTCGCCATTTTCCACTTTTTATGTTTGGGCTGTTTCTGCATGTTGTCAACACTACTTAACCTGTCCTTCATGTGTCTGCTCTTCCCTCCTCATTTTTTTCTGACTTGAAATTTAATAAGATATTTTTTATCCCTGAAGTAAAATGTTAAAAACAGCATTGACTTGTACCTGAAGAAGAACAGACCCCTGCAGATATACTTCCATTCTGACAGTGAAATATTGCCTGATGACTTTTCTAGGATGTTTTGCCTCTACCTTGCAAAATTCCTACTGTTCTTCCAAGAATGCTTTAAAGAAAGACTCAGAAGCCTCAAAAACTTCAATGGTTTTATTTTTGTTTGATTTGGGCTTTTTGCGAGTAGGCATTTGTATGTAGTTCATCTACTCCTGTATTTCTCTACAACTGAATACAAGCAGACTGGCCTTCAGCTGTTCTTCCATCCATTTCATCCTTCATGAAAAGAGACTCTACCTGCCCCTCTCCCAGAACATCACCTACATTCTCTATGCCTGCAGAAATAAATTACTACGGCTCCAGGATCATTTGGGACTCTAAACATCCTAGTTCTCACCTTCCTACTGCCCAGCAGGAGTAGCGAATTCCAAAGCTTCAGGCAGAAATTCTCCACCTTCTCACACTTAATTAGGATGTAGTGAACCTGCAACGAAAATGAAAAGGGCTTTAGGCACTCTGTTTCGATGACATTTTTGGTCCACATTTTCCTGCTCCATTGGGCAACAAATCAACCCTTTCCTTGGCCACAATTTCCTTTAGCAAGTATGGCTGAAGAATGATTTGTTGCTGTTCCTCCTGATAGTCAGGTTGATTCTTTTCATGCAGAAGAGCAACAATCTACTAAAATGACAGCGACACAGGTGCTGATGTGATCAGGGTTCAAACTGCTGAGCCACAGGTGCAGCTCCCCCATTTCCTGTATGATGTATTAAAAACGCCTCCTGTGGTCTATTCCTGCAGATGGCTGTTTTCAGATGGATTTCCTCATAATTGCACTTTCCAGGGCACATTGCTTCTCATTGTGTTCTAATCCTTCTATTTTGGTCGGTCCACTGTATGAAAGCTTAAATTGAACACTTTCAGGCTGCCACAAAGGTTAAAAAACCTATTTACCACAAAATTAGACTCTGACTTGCAGGAGATATCAAACTCCTCCGGATTCAGCAGGACTCCAGTCCTTTTTAGGACCTCTGAAAACATCAATGTTCCTAATCAGGACCTCTCAAGAGTAGGTAATTTTGTCTCAGCAAGGCTACTTTACACTCCTCTGCCGGCACAACAGAGCCAAAACCTAGGGTAATTGCCACCTGAGCACTTCTACAGGGCACAAAGTCTCCATAAACAACCCTAGCACTTTGCCTAGATGTTCCCTAAACAGTGGTACAGAGCTGCTTTCTTTATCCCTTTGTCTTCTTGGGTATTTAGAGGCAGGTCCCAAAGGGCAGAGAAATGCCCTCACCACCAAACCACCAAAACATCTGTAAAATATGCCTGGCTCAGGGCCAGCTGTGGCTCAGCAGCCCCGAGGGGAGTTGGGGTGTCAGAGCAAAGTGGGGAGTGTTGGAGGAGCTAATACCTCATCTTTAGCATCTCCTGAGCATAGCTCTGCCTGTGAGTCATAGACTTTGTGACTTGCTTTGCAACAAAAAAAAAAAAAAAGGACATGGAAAAACATAAGCATTTGAAAAGTACACTTATAATAGCCTCTCCTGGGCAGAATCAGCTGAACTCAGATGCAAAACTACTTTTTGACAAACTGCATGAAAGCGTCATAAGATCTCATTTTATCTCTCCTCTCTAGATTTATTGTAGTGGTGCCCTCTCACACTTCTACTCCAAAAAACATTCCCATTATAGACCTCCTCCCTTTTTCAAAGAGCTTAACTCATCTCTGTATGTGCAAGATGCTTGGCATAAAAAGTCCTTAGTCCAGTTGCGGATTTTTTTTTAACATGTTAAGATGTGTTCTGCAGTTTTTGATTTACAGACACATAAAAACTCTAAAATTTACAATTTTAAGAGCAAGGAAGTGTACTGAAAACCAGAAATGATTGAAACCAGGAAGAAAATTAACTATTCCAGATTTTAATCCTAGAATCATGTATTTGAAAGGCAAAATGTGTTTTTCTCAGACCTCATCTCCTGGGCATCTGCCTTTTTTAAATATAGCAAAGGCTCAATTTATTCCACTTGCAATAAAGGTGCTGGAGGGGAATATAGGAGGAATAGAGAATTTTGTCTGTGATATGAGGTATCAGGGAACAATTTTGGTATTTGTAGTTATGGCTTAAGAGGTTACAAAGCATGACCAAAGGAGCCAGTACCGTGTCACCAGACACAAACAACAGTAAAGTGCTAGCAAAGCTGGCACTGCATCCAAAAGGTAACAGCTTCCGAGAAATAAAGGATATGGTGGCTGATCCCTTAAAAATACAGCTCCTAAAAAACTGTCCTCCCACCCACATAAGGCAGTTTTCTGTGTGTGTTCTGAGCCTACTGTAGCCGTAATAAAGTCAATTCAATTTTGCTGAGAAGTAAAATCTGCCACACACCAGTCAGTACCCAAGACACCCCAAAGGGGGCTGTAGGTGTCTCAAAGCAAAGAATGCTCCACTTCTGCTTTCCTGCATTATTGCTTGAGCCCACAACCCTAATTATTGAAACAAACAGGCAGAAAAGTCTTTAAAAGTGAGTTTGCAGCAAAAGGGAATAAGACTTTGCTGGCAAAGGACCTAAAAAAGCATATTCCTACATTGGCTGTTAGAAACATCTTCTATAACTTTATAACCCACATGATGCCTTGGGTATTCAGAAAAGGAAACCACCAGCAGTAGCATCTTTTACAGCATCCTGGTGGTAAGTAGGGGTGGGCAGCACAGGAGACCTGCTGCTCAGATGTTCAAGGCCAGAACAAACTGCTGGTCTCATTTACTGCCTCACCCTCAAACAGGTAAGTGTACAATGCCGCACTGCTTATCTCGTGCCTCAGCTCGGCAGAAGCAAGCAGAACCCAAACTGTGCAGTGGGCTGAGCATGAGTTTTGTTTGCCAGGCTGAGTCATCGCCCCACTGCTGCCACGACCCAGTCTGGCTGCTGCCCTCCCTGGGCAATAACCCCTGTGCTCCTTGGTCCAGGCAGACACACTGCTAGGAGACTGAGCCAGCAGTTCCACAAGTTATATTAGCTCCTTGGTAGATAATTGGTTAACATAATTAACTAGGGTTTGTGCTGCCTCACAACAGAGGGAGCCCCTTTGCATGTATTTAGCCTCCGTGTATTTGAAAGATATCCCAAGTATTGAGATGAAAGGGGAAACTGAGGCTGTGTCCCACCCAGTGTGACATCCTCTGAATTCCTTTGGCTTTGCTCTTTTTCTCTCTGTTTTACCATAAAACATGATTTGGAACAGTCTTTCAGCTATGACAAGAGCCATGGCAAAAAAGATACCAGTACTTTACTAAGGCTGTGTGCTGTAATACTGCAGCTGTAGACTGCCTCACGTGTCTAGAAGTGATCCAAACAAGACAAGTAGGAAATACACACTTAGGCAAGTTCAAAAGTTAGACCATTGAAACAACCCAAAATGTAGCAAACCAAAAATGGGTCTGTTTATGGCCTTCTTAATTGTTTCTTGGCAAATTATAAAAAAATAAAAAATACTGTTTCATTGTGTTTCTTTTTGACACATTGACTGAAAAACCTGAGATATTTTAAAATGACAGTAAGCTAATGTTTTAGATTTCCCTTGGCATTATTTTACTATATATTCTAGAAAATATTTAGCTATTGAGACCTAAAACAATTGAACAAGGAGGTGCAAAAATGGAAGTGACATCACAATTTTCTTTTTAAGGTGATTCATAAACCAACGTCTTGGTAACTGCTGACCCAGATATTTCATTATGAACTTCAGACACCTCATTGTTAAACTTCCTCAGTCTCTTCTGCAATGAGCAAGGAAATAGGGAAAAGGATATTAACAAAGGCACAGCTTTCTGATAATCCATTAAACCAATAACTTACACTGCTTTTAAAAAATTAACTTTGTTTGCTGTCATTTGGTTGCATTTTCTCTTTACATGTACATGAAATGCCTTTCAGATGTAGTAGTCTCACTACTTACCTCCTGCAGCTGTAGAGGTTTTATTTTTCTCACTTAATGTTGAGTAAAATTATCCCCTTATATATGTCCTAATGTTAGGACATGAGATTTTAGGTGGTTTCATTTAAGAAAATTCTAGAAAAGAAAGTCTCATGGTATTGAAGTACAAAACAGCAGCCTTGGTTTCGTATTTTCAGTTTTCAAAAAATAAAAAAAAAATATTTGAAAACAGAATAATTTAAAACTAAGTCAGTAAAATTTAGTATTTTGCGCTATGCTTGTTTCACCACACAAGCTCAGTTGTGAGCAGGGACTTTTCCTCCAGAGAAATGAATCCTGCAGTAACTCAAGTGTAAAGCATTTACTTTCCCTCATAAAGTGTCACACTTCAAAACATTAAAAAAATGTTTCTGTATTCTCTTTAATCAAAATCAGTTCTATAAAAGCAGAATACAGGTTTAAAGAAGGCCTCAAATATACATTACCATGACACCATAAAGCATGGTGTGTATGAGGTATGCTACATTGACATTGTTACTGAGCTGGAGAGACCTGCAATGCAGTAACTGTTTGATAGGAAATGAAAGGCTAGGAAGGTTTACATTTCCTTTACATGTACTCAAAGCATTTCATATTTCAATGTAGTAATATAAACATGCCCTTGTTTCAGGCTTTTAGGGGGGAAAAAGCACGGTTTACTACTAAATGACTATCTGCAAGTGGCAATTCCAGCTAGCAGCCTGTAATTTGTCAGGGACAGATAACAGAACGCTGTTATGCTGCACCTGGTTAATCCTAGCCCAGTTTATCTTGTGTGCGTGTCTGCACAGCCCAGCAACATGAGCAATAACAAATCTCGTGGCATATGCACACATCCTGTTGCCTTGTTCATCACATTTTATTGCCTTGTTTTTTAAGCTGCACGTAAAGTGTTCTTGCAAGGTTTGCTAACTGTAGAATGTACACTTGAAATCCAGGACAACGGGAACTTTATGAGAACCTCAACTCTCATTCAGCTGTTTTTAGAGAGGTAATGAGAGAGGAAGAGAGATTTTTCTAAACAAATGAGTTTTCACATTGGAAATAGTCTATGTTCTAATGCGCCATGGCAGAACACTAAAGTGTGCTGTGCAGGCTTTTAAAAGAGAGAATATTACCATTTGTGGTTAGTCACCATCCATAGCCCATTATTTGAAGGGAAATATTATCCACTAATGGCAGCACACAGGAAATTGCTCCCTTGATAGAAATGGTTTACAACAAGTAGGAAACAGCTTTGGAATGGCGATTTGCTAATAGCTTTACCTTGTCTTTGCAACATTTTTTATTCTTTGCCTTTACTGCAAAGTTGACTCCTTAATAGAATAGAGCCTTTATCAGAGAATATTAGTTATTAGTGTAGCTTCTGTGAGCTGTGGAAATAAATTATTGCAAGCTGAAAATGTTTCTCAAAGCCCATAAAAAGCACCCCTTTTACGCTGCTCCATTAGATACAATTATTATATTTATTTCCAGCTTTATATTTCTCTGTTAATATCTTATTCGCCTGTCCTAAGGACAAGTTGTAATTTATCTTATCAAAAACACCCAGCCCAGTCTGAGGTTAAGTTTAACTAGGAAAGCAACTGGTAATTATGTAGATCATCTTTATTAAATAGAAGTGAAGGCAAATACTACACAGAATTGCAAGGATCTAACATAAAACCTGGATGCTTCATCTTCCATTCCACCAGCTGACATTTTAAAATGCAGAAATTTCAGTGAAGCCATTTTTCCAAGTAAGATTTAACTGTGTAACTCTCTTACACATTACAGAATGTGCATTAATGCCTTTTTTCCTTATTGGCTTTCATCTAGCAATCTCAAGTGACTTTTCATTTATAAAGGTATTAAAAAAAATTGGTTAACATGCTATCAAATGAGGGGTTTTTTCTCTGATCTTAATACATCTGAGTTTCTGTTCTATGTATGGCTGGAATCCAGACATGGGGGTTTTTATTGAAGTCTGTTCAGAGGAGTGCTCCTCCAAGTAGTTTCGAGCTGCTAACAGACATGGTGACCTTCAGGGTGTGTTGATATTTACAGAGTGAATCCCTTTATGATTTCCACCCCTGGTACTTTTCGTCAGGAGCTGGGAGGGGCTGGAGAAAACTGGCAGACAAAAGTACATGGGAGTTGGTTTTATCTAAAGCCCCTGATTTCTGTCTGCCACAGAGTGAGTCGTCGACATAGGAAGCAGAAGTCAAGGGAGATACCTGCTTACCCTGAGAGTCATGGTAGCTGATGTGGGAATCTGATCAAGCAGCAAGCTTTTTATCTCTCTGGTTGCCCCAATGAAAAGAAACTGTTATTCACCCTGTAAGATTAACGATATGCTTAACTGGCACTCAGTTCATGGTTATTTAGATCAGAATATCCAACAGTTTGGGCAAATACCTGCTGTCCTTAGGAGGTTGAGTTGCCACCTTATGTTCCAGCTGAGTACCCTCTTGAGCATTCAGAGAAAAGTTTACGGAAACATCACACCATGGCAGTCTTCATCCTTACATAAATTGGAACATATTCAGCCCACTCTCTTCATATGTTAGACAGCAGCAGAAGTTAAAAACAAGCTAATTCACTTGAGCATCCCTCCTGGTCAGGGGCACATGTAGCCACAACCCTTTCCCTCACATTGCAAGCCCTTTTCTCTAGAAGGCAGCACTTGTAGTCAGATCAGGACTGAACTCAAACGGTTCAGTTCATGAGGGGAAAGAACAAGCTAATAACCCATGAGTGACAGGAAGAGCAAGTTCCTGAGCCCTTCCAATAAATTCTCTCCACCTAGGAAGAACAGGCTGTTAGCTGTCTGCGTAAGTTATCCCTACAATCCGTAAAAGAAGTAGATTCTACCTGTCCAGCCTTGCCTCTGGATATATTGTAGGAATGGGACATAACTCAGGTGCTGCAGATTAAAAGCATAATTCAGATGCCCAAGTACTTTACAGGTGAATTAACTCCATGTTTGAATTTTGTCTATTAAGCATTTCACTGAAAGGGAATGAGGAAGTTGCATAGTTTATTATTTAATATTTTCAATAGGTCTCACTATCTTACTCAAGAGCAAATAGTTTGCTTGAGATGCGTGTGTAGACAGGAGTTATAAAAAGGCTATGCCAAAAAGTTTTATGGTGATGCAGATGCAGTACGAAGATTGCTTTATAAACATGTTTTCCATGTGATAGCCCATTTAAAGACTGGAGGATTCTTTGTTCATTATCACAAAAATCTAAAAGACAAATTCAGGTTTTTTTAACGACTGTGGAGAATATGTCTCACTCAGGTTCCAAATTTTGGTTCTGTGTTTTTCTTACCTCTCCTCACAATATGACACTTGTCTATTTCCTAAGTAAAAGTTAATTTATTTCATATCCCTCACAAAACTTAAACCAAAACAACATATCTCTTCATGCTTTTCTTTGGAACATCATCATTGCAAGCTCCCTGTCATGTCAGTTCTCATTTTCTGTTAACTAGATTGCTCAGAAGCATCACATTGGGTTCCATCGTGGGATGTGCAGTTTTGAGGTGGTGTTAAAAAAAAAGAATATCTCAGGACACAGCTACCATCACTACCCAAAACATGAATAGCCTTTTCAAACATTAGAAATCAGGTATTAAACACCAGTGTTGCAGCCCAGCAACATTTCTACCTGCTTTTTGCAGGGCTCAGGCATCGTTCTCTGCTCAAGACGTGAGTTCTGTCTCTCAATCTGCCAAACCCTTTAAGGAGACAGAACCATTATAGGTGCCAGCTCAACGCAACGTGATATTAGAAAATCAAACACAAACTTGGCTTCACAAAACCATACAACAATAAAAGCTTTTTAATTTTTTTCTGTTAATTGATCCAAGCATTCTTAACTACAAAACACTCTGTGATCTGTAACCCAAGAACCTGAGAAGGCCTCCTATTTCAGGGACAAAAAGCAGATGCTGATATCATCAGGCCTGAATTATTAGATTGCTTCAACAGTTTCTTTGTCACCAGGCACGTAACTTTGCACATCTTATGCTGCCAGCAGGCTTGTTGGAGGCCAGCTTGCTCCATGTCTAGATGCTACTGCAATGACACAGCAGCTGCTTGAGAGAGAAAGGAAAGCAGCAATCCTAACCTCAAGGGCCCAGTTCTGCACAGGGGCACTAGAGGACTGGACAGCAGCAGGGAACTAGACACAAAATTCTGCAGACTGGAGTTCAATCAAGGGACACTGTAGGATACAAGTGGTTAGCAACAGAAGCAATCATCAGATGGGATGGGGAAAATGCACAGATAATTGAGTGGAACAACTTTTGGGCTCAGATAACCCTCCAGTTCTCAGCTAATACTTATAGGAGATGTCAAAGGAGCAATTGAGCTACCAATAATGATTATATCACTTTTCATCCCGTAAGATCTTTGGATGCTTCTCAGACTGTGGGATTGCTCACTCACTGACGAATTACAGCTGGCTACAACAGCCGTTTCGCAGCACTATACAATAGCTATTATAAAGGAAATGAAGAATAAACTTCTTCTATTGATCCAGCAATAGGAATCTTCAATAGACAGAATGTGATTACCTTAGGCAGAGGAAGGTTACAAAATGGCAGTAACCATGAGCATTAACAAACCATGAACAAAGTTAGCCTTGAAGCAGCCTCTGGGCTGCTGAAAAGTCTCTCTGAGAAGTTACAGAGGACGCAGGGGCACTCAACAGCAAGCTTTAATATAGCATTAGGGAGCAAGGGAAAAGGGAACCTCAGCTCCGCCCAATTATCCCACACTCCTTCCCCCACAAATATAGCATCCTTTCCAGCTAAAACCATCGCTCCCTATGGTCTTGTCACTGGAGTAAACAGTGACTTTATATGCAAATATAATTAACTTGGTCTGAAAAAGCAGAGTGAGAAAGGGAGATAAAGAAGGAATCTTTCCAAAACAGTCTCCTTCACAACACCTGTGGGGAATGAGGCTACTTACAGCCTTTTTGGGTGGCAGTCCTCCCTCCTCCTCTGGATCCAGCAGGAGGCCTGGCTTTGCTTACACAACAACAATGCATCCCAGATACAACCAAACAATGTATCTTCTGCCTCTGTGACTGGCATTTCAGAGTGTGCATTTTGTTCCAAGATAAAGGAACCAAATGCAAGACCTAGAGACTCTCGCTCTATAGCACAAGACTCCACGAAAAAGCAAGCATGATATACTCAGGTGTTTCCTGCTCAGATTCTGCAGTACAGCTTTGTTGTCTCTAATTATCAGCTCCTGAAGAGGGCAGTTATTTTCTTCTGGATTAAGGTTTTCATGTTTTCCCACAAAATATGGCTGCTTCAGAGCACTAAGGAGAAGGGGAGCAGCAAATCTCACCCTCCACATAAACATCATCATTTTCTGAAATCACATGTTATGCGTGCAAAATTACAGTTTTCTATATCAAGGACTGCCTGATGCATACAGCAAAAGAGAAAAGCAAGGGTGGACCTAAAATTTGCCTATAAAGCTAGTGAGCTCAAGGCTCTGTCTTCTTTGACAGCAACCCCTTTCTCCTTAGCACTTCAAATCTTCCTGTCCTTTCTGATGTCTTCCCACCCTGTCATCAAACTACCCTTAGGGTTGTTTTTCCAGCAATGTGCTGAATTTTTTTCATTAATTCAGAATTTAAAAACAAAGGACAGAGGACTTGAAGGAGATGATTGGTTTGGTTTCATTTACTTTTAAGATTACCCAAAACATCTTCAGCTTTGTTCAAGTAAGACATGTACCCGTTCACCCAACAGTCATATATCTGCAGGAGAAGCAAACACCAGCTGCTAGTAGTTGAGACCACACTTTGAACTGCGCCCTAGACTTCTGAAGACACCTTATTCATTTGAATTGCAGAATCTTGGGAAATTTCAAAAGAAATATGAAGTCATTAAAAATTACGAAACTGATAAAATGCATAAAAAACACTCCTTGACTAGATGTAAGAGTTTACACATCACTGAGGGGTGGACAGCAGTATGAATAGCAAGGTGAGTGCCATCTTCCACTCACACAGAGGAGAGGAGCATGAAAGTCACTGGAGTTCTTTACAGTTTCTAGCATTTATCTAACAAAATCCATCTGTATAGAAAAGTCCATTTTAAAGAGACTTTTTGAACTGCCTGCTGGCATTTTTTACAGTTTGCAGCAAAGATCAGCAGAGTCAATCTAAAAGGAAAAAAAATGCTTTCATCTTCTATTTGTCAGGAAACTGACTGTGTCTCAGGTACTTTTAACCCATATTTGATAGACTTTGTAATATTCTGCAAACATTCCAGTAAATGTTGATTGTCGTACTATGGCACAATGCATTTATAGAACCTGATGACTTCATTGATTTAAACGGCCTTTGGAAAAGATCCAGGTTTGCATTCTTGCCTAGTCTCATATTTGCCAAAAGCCAATTTAAAAACCGTTAAGTCCTGTGAGAAGGAGATTATCATTAAGAAATTATTTTAATTCAATACCATTTAAGCCTAGAGTAATAGCTAATAACAGCAGTCAATGCTTAAAAGAATGTCTATAGTGCTTTGAAGATAGAAAGTGTTTTTTAGTAATTATACCAAAGAAGAGAGCTGATTTTGAGTAAACAGTATCTCTTTCTAGGGGAGGGAGAACGAATAAAGCAAGCTATTATGTGTCAGTCCATAAATAAATAGCTTTTGTGCTACTTGAAAAGGCTCAAGCACTAATAAGACTGACATCTGAACCAGAAGATTTCAAGTGCTTTGGTGCTATTAGGTACTAATCTATTTCTCTGAATGCTTTCGTGAAAATAGCCATCTTCATCAGACAAGTAAAGTGGTGAAAATCATGTCTTAGCAAGGCAGATTTCAAGACCTTGCCAAATTACAGAACAGGATACACAACTAATTATGGCTTTCTTTTAATGAACTTGGGTAAGCTACAAACTAGTCTCAGGGGTTTTTTCCTCATGTTTATATTTGGAGTTACCATGCTTCAGTGACCAAAGGCTGATAAATCTCACAGGTGAACAGTTCTCTCAACCAATAATTAAAGCCATCAATATGATGATTCTTTTCCACCCTAGAGAGTGGAGTTTGTTGGGAGCTCAGAAGGATAGAGGAAAACCAGCTTTAGGTATACCACCAGCGTGAAGCTACATCATCTAAACCAAAAAGTTATTCTAGCACATAATAACAAGGATTTAATTTGCTAGAAAGCAAACGGGGTTTTCAAGAAAGCCCGAGACTGCTGCCTTAATAAAACAAACATTTGGGATCCTTGGTTGGGTGCTCTGCCTTCCACACTGAGAGCAACATCGAGCAACAAGCCCAGAGTGTGCCCAGCTGTATCCATAAGGAGAGGGTGATAAGTTTTCATTTAGGGTGAGAGGTAGATTTAGAAATGTTGGTACTAAAATCTCTCAGGACATGAAGCAGATAACCCATCAGCATCACCAGAAAAGCACTGAGCAGTTCTGCTGTGAACCCGTTACTTTGGCATCGTTTCTTTTTGAGTGTCAGGTCTGTCATCAGCCTCAATTTGGCTCAAGGTTGTCAAGTGTTGTTCTAAAGCTGTCTGCTCTGAGGGCCACCCTCTGGCTTTGCTACATGGCAAGGACACAAGTGCAGAGCTGCCTGCCTGTCAGGGCCAGAGATGAGTGGGTGTGAGGCTGAGACAGGGCAAGGATAACCCCTGACTCAACATGTCCATACACTGTGGAGCAGTGAAAATGCTCCACTGTAGCTCATGTCCTGAATTGTTCTCTAGCAGCAGCACTATGTTAAAAAACACAGACTGAAGTTAATTATGACTAGCTTCAAAGAGTTATCTTTTTCCAGATTCAGCTATGCCAGGAAAAACGACAACCATCATATCTGCTGATCACCCTTCTCTCTTGCTGGAGGCCACTATCCTGCCAGTCTGTAAGTGGAGAAACCTGTCCAAACACTCTCGTCACATTCCAAGCCATGCCATGTGAATTAGCTCACATAACACCAGAGATAATTTGTTCCTTATAAAGCAAGAGCTAAAGCTTGCACACAATTCCCCATAGCCTAACAAGGGAAGTAACATCTTCTATGAGCTCAGCTGGAAGATATTATGTATAACTTATACTGCTGGTTTCTTATGTCACAATTTTTTGTTTTGATGATCAGATCTTCCAGATCTCTACCACATGATGCTACAAGACATTTTGTACAAACAGGTTACCTGCCTCCAGATAATTTGGCCAGTTGTCCTCAAGTTTCGCTATGATTCAGGAGTGCAGTAAAAAAATATTCAGCTAAAGAGCAAAAATAGTAGCAGCAATAAAATGACACCTCTCTGTCAGATTCCTCCTGAATCCAGCAGAAACAGGCCAAGATAGAGGGACTTCAGGACTTCAACAAATGGCTGCTTGTCAGATGCTGTTATGAAACTCTCAGTTCTGCTAAGAAGTGCCTCTTGGAAGAAGCATTTGCTTCTTGGGAAGCAAAGAAACCAGGGAGATCCCCTTCAGAAACTGAAAGGGAAAGATTGATTTGGGCTGCATGAATCTGCTGCAGATTCTGTTCTTCACCCCATGGGAATCTGGCTGCCTGTGCTATAAGTGCTGTCTGAAGAAATGTTTGCTTTCAGGTGTGTGTTTACTCAGGGTGACTTTCAGCAGATAAGTGCTATGAAAAATCCTCTTACCTGTGCTAATAGCAAATGCCTTCCTGGATCATGAAGTGAAATCAGGAAAAGTGACATTGAAATGGCACAGAAAAATGATAGTTATGAATCAGCAGAAAGACAAACAGTACTTCTGCAATTACATGCGATACACTGAAAGCTCTCTGACAACTGACCTCTTCAAGTTGTCGTGCATGATATCTGATTGTACCATTCACCACCTATAGCACTGAGGGGAGTCAGTTGTCAGCACCATTTCTTTATTATTAGCATCTTCCATAGTTTCAAATGCTCTGTGAAGATGTTAGAGATTAATAAATAGAAATAATTGATCTGTTCCATCACTCTGCAAAGGTTAACACAATCATGTCCTTGGTGAAACCTTGCCATGGGAAGCTAACATGAATGTAGCAGTAAGGAAAATGTCCAAAGGACTCTCCCAGATCCAATCCGCAGCTGCATCCTCTGGGTGTCAAAACATGAGTGCAAGAGGAGGCCTTGTCCCATAAAAGTTGAGCCTACTTTAATATATTTCAGGAAAAGGTATGAAAGGGATGGAACTTGGCTGTGTATTTAGCAAAAAAAAAATTAGAAGAAAAACCAATAGAGCAGACTCCAGTCTTTCTTTCGACACCATCCTTCTGTGATGACCGATCACCTCAGTGGCCATACCCTCAACACTTTCATGAGCTGCAAAGTGAAGCCAAATGACATGTCCAAGCTTCTTTAGGAAGTCTGCTGTAGAGAAAAAAAGAAAAGCCAACATGATCATCCAAATCCCAGGCTAGTCTCCCAAGCACTGGAGCATCTTTCCTCTGCCAACTATTTATCAGACCACTTGACAATTCATTGCCTTTCCAAATAGCTTTTCACTGAGGAACAGTGAGTTGCAAAAGGCTTTGTAGATTGAACTAGAAAGGTCCTCAGAAGGTGAGCCAAGCATGATTTCAGATACAGAAAGCAAAATGTTGTCTTGAAAGAGGTCAGAGAAACAGATCCCCATCACTTCGCTGATGCTGCAAAGCTGATGTGCTGAATGTTTAGCCTCAAACATGAACGGAGGAGCCTCCATTCCCACCTCTCTGCCCCTGCAGCCTATTATTTAAGTGTCATTTGGGAATTTTTCAGCTCTTTCATCTCTTACAACAGTTTCTCAGAGCTCTCCTACAGTCCCAGGGCAGACTCTGATGTAAAAATAGAACTGTGCCAGATACAGATGCGATTTTTGATTAATTACCAGTATAACCCTTTATGTAGACACTGACTGCTTCATGATGGTATCATATACGAACACTATTTCTTTTTCTCCCTGTCCAATTAGACAACCAGCCTTACTGACCCTGTAAGCAGTGTACAAAACCCTTATGAACAAGAGCCATTAAAAACACTTCTTATGTCAGAACGGCAAGGGGAGATGGTGGGAAAGTCACAAGAAAGGGTATGGGATAACGGCTTCTCAGACCCCAGAGCTCCATGCCAGGATGGGACACAGCAAAACAGCTAGCCAGATCCAAGGACACCCCAGCAGCATTTAGGCAAACATCATCTAGTGATGGGATCTGGTAGGGACACGCTGCACATGGCTCAGGAGTCAAAGGCTGGGCACATGCAATTCATGGGTACCACTATCAAACACATTCCCAGTGGTCGGTACTCATGGATCTGTCCTGGGAGCTAGGAGGCAACTTTGTGCCACACTGTTATTCTGGCATAATTAGAGCACAGCAGCTTTCACACTCCAGCAAGATTTCATTTCACTTATCTGACAAAATCAAAAGCCTCAGAGCAAAACCTTCTCAAGTGAATTTTGACAAACAAACAAACAAAAAAAACCACCCAGTCAAACAAACAACAGAACTACTTGCAGCTCAGTCACTCAGGACAATCATGCTCTTTCTGCCAAAAACTCTTAGTGGTCCCCTGCTTGGCAGAACAATGACTCCGGTGCTACAGGTTTTGGGAGCTGCAGGGAGGAAGAAGGTAGACTTTAAACAAGTCCCATCGATAATGTCTTACTGGGTAAAGTGCAAGAGGCTCTTCGACCCAGGATCTTTCAACAAGACTTTCAGTTTTCTTCTTCTGAAATCCTGCAGACTGGGTTTTCAGATTCATTGAATATTTTCCCCAGTTTGAACAGATAAAACATGATTGAGGGATAAACAGAGACCTGAACACTTCACCTGAATACCCTTTTTCAAACAGCATATCCAGGGGTGTTCAGAAGGCAATGCCACATGAAATGCTCCCCTATATTTTGCTTTAAGCTCTCCATAGTCAACCAGCATTTTTCAAAAACTAGACAGCATGTCTGTAAAGAGATAGAAACTATTTAAAAAGCTGTCAGCTTAGGGTCTTGAAGTCTAGTTACTGCTGTGCTAGAGGAAGAAGACTGCAAGCAAGGGGTCTAGTACCAGCAGAAGAAAAAGAGAAATAACTACACAGGTGCTTTTTCATTCAGTGTGCTCACCTCAACTTGCCTTGGGGAGGGACAGAGGGAGGAAGGAAGGGAAGGCACTTGGCACAGTGCATGAGCAACTGTTCAGTCATTCTGAAAAGAAACTGCAGAGAAAAAAAGTTATAAAGTTCTCCCAGTTTGAAGGAACTGTTACTAATCTCTTTCACTGAATTGATAAGGGCTTGAGGTCAGGTCTTAAAAACAAGAGAATGAAACAATGTAATGAAGTGTTTGGCTTCTAACTGGTATCAGCACAACACTCACCTGAATTGTGGTTTCGTTTTTTAAGACAGCATAACAACCTTTAAACCACACCAGGGTTACCAAGGCACCAGGCATACCCTGCGTCTGCTGTGAAATTTTCTGAGAGGTGAAACAAGCAGAAACTGGGCTGCCAGCAAAGTGTGTGGGGGTATCACTGTCACCCCCAGAGGCAGGTCAGACTGACAGAAAAACATATAAGCATTTGTGAAACTAGCAAGTGTAGAGAAGAGATTTGTTGTGAGTAAGCCTGGATATTAAAAATTGAAGAGTTCCATGCTGTTATAAAACATGAAAAAAAAAACCCACAGAGATAAAAATCATCAACTTCTAAATAAAACACCTCTTAAAACAATCTATTAGAAGCTGGGGACATATCCATAGTTCATTTCTTGATAAGCGTATCTATTTGGAATCTCTCACGCACTAATAAGTGACACCACAGTTTGATGATATTTACTTCTGATCAGCATTTTTAGAGAGAGTTTTGGGGATTGTGAATTTACTTGCACCATAATCCAGACATCTTCCTCATATTTCCTTGCTTCAGTATCTTGAGACTGGTTTTAGCAATTTATTCTGACAAAAAACAAATACATTCATGTTAAGATATTAAATACACATGCGCTCTCCCAAGAAATTTCAATCTTGTTTATCACAAATGCATCTTTCATTTCTAATTTTTCTATTCCATGACAGTAACCAGATGAGCCTTTGCTTGTTCATTTGCATCCAATTCTGTCTCCCTTTCAAGAAGCTGAAAAATACACCACCAGCTAGGTGCCCTGTGTTTAATGATTTCCTGAAAGTTCCTACACCTTTGGAGCTATATACAGACAATGCTCTTGCTTTACACCATTAGCAATCAGTAACATTGGGCAGCACTTTCTTTTGGTCTCCACTCACCTGCTCCATCTGGATCTCCAAGCACTTCTGTGGTACAAGTATTCGCAAAAATCATCCGCATCTTATTTGCACAGACAGTATGCCTTGATGAGCAGCATGAAAGCAGCATTGCATTCTGTTGAGACCAGTGTGGTATGGGGTCCAGTGCCAAAGGGCAGCGGAAGATTTCCCGTACAAAGCATTAAGCTGGAGTATGTTCAAGCAAAATGAAGAGGGGGGGGGAAAAGACCCCAGCAAGTCTACAGCACTTTTTCTGTTCAGTTGCATGGTCTGCTTTGTCTTACATTTGCCTTCCAAAGTCTATCAAAACAATGTTAAATTTGGAGTAAATTCTAGAAATGTAAAGACGAGCCCACGTGATGCCAAGCAGGCATTTGTCTGTGCATCTGCCCAATGTAAAACTAGGGTCTAGGAAAAAGCTCTGTGGATAGGAAGGAAGTTCAGTTAAAATCCCAAAGGTGTGTTTCCAAAATTAAACACTTCTGACTTCCTTCTGTTCAACATGGATATATCTCCTGTCATTATCCTAACTTGTGAGAAAAGCAATTGTTGAAACAATTTTCCCAAGCTCCTTTTCATGGAACAGGAGCGCTAGACTTTTCTTAGAGCACTTCCATATGCTTTAAGACATTGCTGTTATTAAACCTTCCATATGTCAGAATGTCAAGGTTTGAGCCCGGCCAAATGCCAGGTACCCCCAAATTAACACACCCACACTCAGGGCTCATGAGTTGAGATAAGGAAACCCGGGAGAAGACGCACTTAGAATAGGCAAAACAGGACTAACTTAGGTTGCAAAGTGATCTAATTTATTACTAACAGAGTCAGAGGAGTAAATGAGAGGTAAAATAAACCCTTCAAGGCCACCGTTTCTTCGCTCACCCCCCTCCCTCCTTCCCAGCAGCTGCACAAGGGAACAAGGTATGGGGGGAGGGTTAGGTCAGTTCATCACCCAGATCTTCTTCTCCTGCCCGGGGAGAGGTTCTTTTCCTCTGCGTAGCCATGGGTCTCACCGTCGGCAGCCCGCCCGACACTGCTACAGTGACGCTGGTCCCCACACAGGCAA